>CAJPEX010003109.1:3728-31884 GCA_905338405.1 Notodromas monacha | reverse complement strand
ATAATTATGAACCTTTGATACAATAGCTTAGCAGAGAAAACAACCAATCAACAGACTGTTGACCTGCCAGAAATGAGTTTTTGAATAATTAGTGAAATGTATTGATCTGAACTATCCTATTTTTCTACTTAAATATATTCACAAAATACAGCATTACTCTACTGAAGAAATTGTTTTTCAAAATTCATGAAGCAATTTATTTGAGTCTCCATGCTGGGGATGCATAATAAATTATTTCTTTTAATGGATTGACAAAGGTTTTTTTCCAGATTCAACAACTTTGTTATAAAAAGAGTTCAATGCATGTCAAAGAAAGATCAGCTATTTCAATCAGTAACCCATCCAGCTTTTTAAAATCAGCAGTGAACAAAATGATATGAACTGATTTTCAGAAAAGTGCTGATTTTAAAATAATAAACTGAAGTTCTTTGTATTATACTGGGCATAGAGGGAATTAATTGAGTTACCTCATGACTATTCAAGTACTGGAGAAATACGTTTAGGCAACAATTTTTTTTGTGAGTATTGGGTAATATGGGAAAGTGTGATTTTAACTGCAGAAGTTTGGGCTCCATTTCCAAACACCATCAAAAGATTAGGGATCTTTAATTTTCAGACTTTTATTTTGACATATTCATGGGAAATTCCTTTATACTGTTCCTCAAGTAATATATGCGGTATATATACCTTTGCAAAACTATTGGACAATAACTCAAGTATTCCTTTAGTGAATTTTGTGTATTCATGAGTATCCTAATATCATGCAGAGATTCATCAAATATTCAAATAAATGCAATGAGATTACACACAATATACTCTAAAATCTTGTTACAACAAATACCGTTACAACACATTTTTCAGTACAACAAACTTTTTTCAAAGTCCTGGCAGAAATCCTATAGGGTTCATGTTATAAAAATCTTGTTATAACAAACTCACCTATTCCAACATAACAAACTTTTTGAGGAACATGTGTTTTCTGGGATAAAAATCCCCAATGAATGCTGCCACAGTCTCAAATTTCCCATTCACAATGGAACTTTGACTGGTTCTTGGGACATAAGGTGGAATCAAGGAATCAAGGATGAAAATTACTCGAAATCTACTTGAACAAGTTATCTTTCCACATTTTTTCCCTGGGTTACAAAAGATGGTGGGGGGGGGGGGGGGTGAAGAAATAAAAAACTCATGTCAAAAAGGGTTTGTGTGATTGAGAAAACCTGTGCTGATGTTTAGAAATTGTAAGCTTTGTTGGAACATCCACCCTTATAGATTGCTTATAGAAAAACTTGATCAACAGAAAGTGCTGGTGTTGACCATGCAGTTATTCAGAATAAATTTTTGTGATGAACATTTAAACTTCTTCTTGAAGATTGCAGTCTTTTAAATGCAAAAACAGCTGAAATGGTTACAAAAGAAAGATTTCAAATTTATGCAGGTTTGATTTTCAGAAAATCTTCCACTAAGTCAACAATCTCATTAAAATACACTTTTTTATTATGAATTTTTCTTGGTCCTGGCAGTTTCTCTGTAGGCACCATGTTATAGAAATTTCATTGTAATGAACTCATTTTAGGCTGTTGTCTGAACATAACAAAATTTTGTGCTTGATCAATCTGTGCATAGGCTGTAGCAATTATTTCATAAATTGTGAAAGGAATGAAAAAAATGAATAAATGCAGCATTCCAATTTCTTGAAAGACTAAATATTTTTGTAGGGAAGGTTAGATGTTTTATTCCATTTATTCAAAAAGTCACAAAATTTTAACCCATGCTGTGTGGCTCACTTGGGATATTCTGAAGAATGTGGTGCCCATCCCATGAGCACTTGAAAAAGATTGCATTTCTGAATGAATGCTAAAGGGAGGAAAAAGTTCAATAGAATATTTTAATTCAATCCTACCAAAAAGTTTGATTAAGATTTGGAAATTGTCTGAAATTTCTTATTGTCATCATTTAAAAAAAACTTGCATTGTTTAAATTGGAATGCCGTGAGAGGCTCCAAAAAAAAGCCAAGAGAAATAACATTCAGCAACTTGGAAATCTCTTGATTACCCCCAAAATGTTTCTAAAGACTACATATAGAGTTATGGACAATTTACAGAATACACATTGAACTGTCAATTTTCTTACATTAAAAACTGGCAGGAATTCAAGATAAAGACACATTTTCCCATTAGAAAATACATAGGGATTTGTGAAGAATAACAATCTCAGTTTGTCAAACTCCTGCTCCTGGAATTCCTCATAGAAAAAATGGCTTGTAAAAGATACCCTTGGCCTGGTGCACAGTAGAAAATTGCAGGGGGGGATATCTTCCTGTTTTCCAGGATGCAAAGTGAAAAAGGTTATTTTAGGGGGGGGGGGGGTTGTTCAAAAAGCATATTCATTGAAAAAAGGGACATTTGGATTAATGGAACCCAGCAGAACAATGACAAAGGGGGCGGGGGGATAAGGAGGCACAGAAGGGAATGAATTGAATTAAATCAATTTTTACATCAGCACAATTGTTTATAAATCACTGTTTTTTTAGAAATAAAATTTTTGCATTTTTAAGCATCTCAAAAATCCTTTCAGAAGATTTTTGAAGCCACCATCACAGGCTTTTGACATGGGGACAGGATACAAAGGGGTGACACTTTTATACCACCACCACCAGGGGCATGACTGGAATTGATATCTTTGATTGGATTCTTCCTCCCTATGATGTCTGGTGGTGCATTTCCTGTTTTTGATAATAGTCCTTGATATGTTTTTAATGCAGGAAGGATTGTGTGCTCTCAACCAAGGTCATGTCCTTGAATTAGTTCCCTGTTAAAGGGTTTATATGTGCATGCACATAGAAACCAATCAAATTCAAGCACACTGCAATGTGCTTGCATTAATTTAGTGATGCCTGATTTTTAAAATCCTAAATACTTTTCCCTTTTTCTGCTTTTGCAAAATTTTTATACTCTCTCAAAAGTTTGAACACCCCAACTCATGGAATTTTAAATTTGAAAGTCAAAAGCTTGGGAAATTTCATTTTTTACTTTTCTGAGAGTCTTGCCTGGTGGGGCCTAATGCTACAGTCTCAATAGTGCCCACCTCAAACCGGCCTGAACTGGCAAAGCAAAAGCATCCATCACTATTGGCAGTGGTGGAAAGATAATTTATATTCACTTTACAAAGAGAAATGTGTCATGCCATTAACATGGGGTTTTGTGAGAAGAGGGAACTCAAAACAAGGAAACAGCTGCAGCAGGAGAAACCCTTGTAGGTTTCCTTGAGGCTGAAAGCAATTTGGGAAAGAGAGGTTCTCAAAACAAACATAAAAGTTTTCTGGTTATAACAAGTATGTCTTTTGCACTTGGTTTCCAGATTCAGGGAAGAGAAAAAATGTATTCCCCACCCCATGTACAGAAAATAAAAAATGAGGATTTGAAATCTTGTTGGAGACTTTTGACTTTTCTCCTTTTTCCCATTTCATCAGATGTTCAAAATATTTCAATTTGTGAAGTGATTCCAGAGAATAATACTGAGTACATCTCATGAACCTTTTTTTTTTTTGTGGAGTTTTCCAAAAATAAATTTCAATAGTTTATTCTACCACAAAAAGGCTATTTCATGCACCAATTCATTATACAAAGAATATGATGAAAATTTGCAATATTCACCATCACAAATCAAGTCTGATGATGCCATTCAATTAAATGCTGCAAAGTATATGATAAATAGGTCAATTAGTTCAGAAATTTATTGTAGATTGAAACATTTTCCAAAAGTCTTAATTCTTGACCAGGGATTCTTCATCTGAATTTGATCATTTGCTGAATTGTGTCATTTTTAAACTCATTTTGAAATGTAACTGAAAAAAATGCCTCAAAGTCATGGAAGTACTCAAGTATGTAAGAATATCCCATTCATCTCTTCCTTGATTATGAGTATATGTGACAAACATTGAAAACTGCTCCATATATGTATTTTTTTTTCATCATGAGGGATAAAAACAGCTAAGGTTCAAAGTTGCTTTGTATCATCTAAGATGACAGTTTGAAAATGTGTATTAGGACTTTATAACATTGGCAGATGAAATCCACTCTTCATATTCAGTCATTTATAGCTCTGCTGAAGGTAAATGACTTGTGTAAAAAATGTGACACAGGAAGTTTTTTTGAATTAAATACCATTTTTTAATCTTGACAAACCACAAAAAAAACACACAATAAAAGCATAAAACAACAAAAAAACAATTACCACCACCAACACAACACACAATGTTTCCATGGTTCTCTTCTTTGGTCAGCAGCCAGATCATTATTGGTACCCACATTTCCAAGTCTGCAAACATTCTGCATAAGAACATTTGCAGCAGTTTTTTGGCCAAATTTTTCAAGCCAGTCTGCATTTATGGCATGCTGAAAAATAAACCAAACAATTCATAAATTCAACACAGTTTCACAAAATTTAAAGCAAGAACTGGAAAAGAAAATGGAAAAATCACCCAGGTAAGATTATAGGCCATTTAATTGGAAAATATTTCACTTTTGGTCTTTAAAAATTGGATATTCGCCACATTTTACAATCATATGCATACACAAGAATCCTGGGACTTCAAAAAAACGTTGCATCAATAAGGATGACTCAAATTCTTCAATGCTCCTCAGGTGATGTGTAATTTCACAATGAATTCAATACAGGAATGGAAATCTCTGATTATATAGGTATTCAAAAAAATATTGAGATCCAATTTCTAATTTTGTGAAATTCATTTGATGCACATTTCTCCATGTGGAGAGGATATAAAAAATACATCTTGGTGTGAATTAGTCCTGCATGAGTCTTTCACCTTTGCAAAGCTTCACCACCTTGATTTTCAAAGATTTTAAAATAGTTCTGAAATAATTACTGCAATGAATATAATTGTTGAACATGAAGACAGGATTTTGTTTTTATAAAATGGCTGATCCTCACCTGCTACTGCTGCTGCTGCTGCTTGGGATCTCAATCTTCTTGTTGTGCTTGTGCTTGTGGGCATGCTTGTGCTTGTGTTTTTCCTTGTGCTCATGCTTGTGCTTCTCCTCATGCTTGTGTTTGTGCTGTTCTTCATGAGTGTGTTTGTGCTTCTCCTTGTGCTCATGATCATGTCCATGCTTGTGCTTGTGCACATGATTGTGTTTGTGGTTGTGCCTGTGCTCATGGTTATGCTTGTGCTTGTACTTGAGGACCCTGATAAGTAAAAAAAAAAAGCATAGCATCATTATACATATAGTTCAAGTATTTCATGCAATGGATATTCAATTAATAAACTTGATTGGTTCCAGACAAGCAAATTTGATCTCCATCATAGACTATTACAATTGGGAATAATTTAATTCATTCCATGCACCCAAAACTCAATTGAAAAATGTGTATATATAAAATTCAAGACCATCAACTGTAACAGAATAAGTTGTTGTAGCATCTTATTGTATGTGCCCAGAATGTTTTGAAAAAGCAGCACTGATGAAAAAAAGATGAAAAAACTGTACATTTTGAAAAACACACACTGGAGGATACTTGTCATGTGAAAATTAAATTTATCTTCTTCATGCTGCAAGTAAAGATCAAATTTAGACCTTTCCAACAATTGAACAACTAATAAAACCAAGCACAGAAAAGCAAAATGTTTCTGTCATAGAAAAAGCATATGAATAATGTAGCTCAAACAAATTTTAAAACACAAGAACACCTGAATTCTCTGGAGGAAGGAATTTTTTATATCAGAGCATAGGTTAATTATTTGTGCATAAATACCAGCATCAAATCAAATTTTTCATCCTTGAATTTGGGATTTTCACCCAGAAAAAAAACTTTGTTGACCAAGATATTTTTCCTGGAAATCAAAAGTTTGTTTACCAAATTTTGGTCTGTTAACTGAGGGATTCCTTTTAGAGACCAAAAAGTTCTTTTTTTAAACTGAGCAGCAAGGATCCACACTGTATTTATATATTCACAAGACACTCACTTGGCTTTTTCTCCACCACCACCAGAGCTGCTCAAAGCAGCAGCCACACCAACAGCACCACCAGAAGAACTGGCTTGAATCTCTGGCAAATCAGATCTTGGCTCCCCAGCAGCAGAAGGTTCTTCATGGTGTACCAAAGTGGTGTCATGCTCAAGATTCAGCTTGTCACCTGTAATAGGTGTCTCCTCTGCAGCAGGGACACTGGATTCAACTGGTTGTGAGAGAACCAACCCATGGACACCAACTGCTGTGATGGCAATCACAGCCAACAGCAAGTGACACATCTGCACACAAAAAAAAAAAAACAAAAAAAACAGCAATTCCAGAAAATCTCTTGAAAATTATTCCTTCTCACCATTCTCATGATGATGAGTTACAATAATGGAGCAGATATTTGTGTATATTTTCCCAAACTGAGCTGCTGCTGTTCACTGCTGAACCACTGAAGCTGTACTGATGCTGATTCCTGGCAAGTCCACCAGCTTTTATATGAAATGTCACAGGATTAAAAAAAAAAGGAGGAGGAGCAGGTAATAATTGTGATGACATCATGCACAGAGTCTTTGTTAAGGTTGGCAGTCAAGCAGCATCATCATCCTCAGAAACTTCAGCTGATGAACAAGATATCTGATTTTGCTGAGCATGAGAGCTCATGTGAATAATCAGGTGAATGACTCTGCTCAGCTTTTTTGTGTGTGTGTGTGTGAAGGTTATGCAACTGTTATATTGTGAATTTTTTCCTCAAGGGCAAGGAAAATTGTTTAATGAACAAAACGTTACTGAATTACCATCATCAACTTGAATGTATACAATAAAGGTGCCAAGGACAGAATAACTTAACTCAGCAGTGAAATACATATTGGACAACACATTCAAAAATTATTTTTCATGGTAACTGTTTCAGAACTTTAAATGATGTGCTTTGAATATTTACTTTTTGACAATAAAAAATCAGTCTACTGGAAAGGCCTTGTAAAAATATCTGTTTGACATCAACGGCAGAAAAATTGGTTTATTGGTGATTCCAGCAGGTATTTTTCCAAAGTCATTTGAAAAATCCTTACAAAAAAGTGTTAGTCCAAATTTTTAAATTAGAGCTTAATATTTATAACAGTTGAACCGCTTTCAAGTCAAATTCCAAGAAACCAGAAAACATTTTGACTTTGGCATGGTCAGAGTGGAATAAACTACCATTTTTGCCTTGAAAAAAGAATATTGAAGAAAGTTGGAATTGATGCAGTTTTTTTGCCCAAAATTGCCTTTTCAAGAAGTTGACAGGATAATAAACTGAACTTGAAGAAAAGGGCACACATTTTCCCAAATAGTCTTCTATTTCCTTTCAAAAATCCCCAATTTACATTTTCATAATTCCTTTCATTTTTCTGGGCCAAAAATCACAGCAGAAGTACACATAATATCCAAAATTCCTCCAATAAATGAAAGTTGAGGTATTTGAGGGGGAAATCTTTACTTAGAAAGGTTTTTAATAATTTTCTAAATAATTTCAAACAAGAACTTCAAAGTTGTTCCCATAAGTAGGTACTGTACTTGAATCAAAAAGATTCAAGTTTTCAAGGTTATTCAACTGCATAATGCTAACAATACACTCAACCAAAATAAGAGTTTAGTACTTACATAAATTGAACCCAAAATAAGTCTGATACTCATAAGGCTCCAAAATAGCTAAGTAAAAAGGGAAATTTCCAGGCTCTTGTGGATCCAATGCTCTTTTTAGTCAATGATGAGCATTTTGAAACTCATCTGCTACCCAACATAATTATCTGCAAGTCTTTGACCATGACATCATCTTTTTTTATGCTCCATGCATCCATGAGCCAGCCAGCAAATATATAAACAAGTCCATGAGCCCTTCACAGCATCAGTTATTCATCCAGCATCAACTCAAGAAATCCAAGTAAAAAAAAACCATTTCAAACAATATTCCAAGAACAAAAATGAATAAGGTAAGTTAAACTTGACTTTCAGTGAAAAAAACATTTTATGTGATGGCAAAATATAATGTTGCAGGTGATTGTGCTGTTGTTCCTGGCAACATTTGTGTATGTTGCCAACTGTGATCCTGAGCCAAAGGCCAATCCTCTTGCATTTCCTGGCAGTTCTTCCAGCAGCTCCAGTGGAGAAGCTCCTGCTACCTCTAAAAAACCAAAGTAAGGACTATTTTTTTTACATTTATTGTTGCTGGAATTGATGGTTTTCTTTGTCTTTCAAAAACAGGGTCATCAAGTACAAACACAAGCACACCCACACCCACAAACACAAACACAAGCATGACCACAAGCACAAGCACAAACATGACCATGGACACAAGCACAACCATGACCACAAACACAAGCACAAGGCAGAACACAAGCACAAACATGACCACAAACACAAGGCACAGCACAAACACAAGCATCAGGAGAAACACAAGCATGAACACAAGCATAAACACAAGAAAGTGGAGCCAGCACCAAGCAGCAGCAGCAGCAGCAGGTATTTAAAGAGCCATTTTGGTCATAAATCTCAATTTCTAGTGGATGATTTTTTTTACAGCTCTGGGTAATCAACCTGATGACTCAACAAGATGGACTCCAAAGATGGCAGGAATGTTGGCAATGCAATAAGGCATCTACCTGGAAATTTTAAAGTCAAGTGGAATGACTTGCATGATGCACATGCATGACATGGATGCTCTCTATCCCAATCATTTTGGCACTGTTGTGAGCTTGGATATTTATTGTGCTTCATGTTTATGAGCAGAAATAAAAAAGTGTAAATGTGTGCAGAATTTGATGAGTTTCAAAATCATTTCTCTCAGAAACTTTGAATTCTCCTGATATGTACATACATGAACATGTCATAGGCATCCATTAGAAATTTGGAATGAAAGCCAAAAATGTTGAACCAATCACAGAATTTCAATGCATTATTTATATTTCTGAATGACATGTTCCAGAATTCATCAAATAATTAATGCATCACAGGCTTTGATCAAACAATATTTAATTTCAAGTTTAAGAGGAGTTGCTTAATATTAGCTGTGAGCCTTTTCATTTCACCACTGATCCTGAATTCATAAACAATTATAAATATATAAAAATTCATCAATGCTTGTTCTTCAGAAATTAACAAATCAACAATTATCAGTATAAATAATATATTATACTGTACTGTATAAATAAATAATGTTACTTATACATGCTGTACTGTATAAGTATACTATAGTAATATATAACAATAAGTAATATATCTATTAGCAACAATACCCCAATGCAAAAATTGGTGGATCTTTTTCCATTTTCAGGAGCAGAACTTTAATATTTTCTGTGCTTATACTAATTGAAAAAAATTAATTCTAATGTTGACACTCTAACTTACTCATGCAAGGAAAAATCACACTGGAACTCCCACAAGAATTTTTTAAATATGCATTCAAGCATGTATATTGAGTTTTCTCTTTGCACATTTGTTGCCATGAGAAATGGAAGCTGTCAATCAGCTGTTGATCATTGCATGCAATGATCTCCTATTTTACTTTTTAGTAGGGAAAACATTACAGAGATTCTTCAGAGCACACTATTTTGTGGGAACAGGACATACAGTACCACTTACAGTCACCATTGAGTACATTGACACATTGTGAGTAATTTTTAAAATTTGTAAGTTTAAAGTTTGATAACATATTCATGGGTTTTGTTTGTGGAGAACTTTTTAGTAGACTTTTTGGAGTGGTTGAAAATAAATGTGATTTAGAAAGAGTACCTCAACATAGAGAGCTTGAACAAAACTTTCTTTTTCAGTTCAATTACCATAAACTTCTACTTGTAACCAAAAATTGCTGGAAGGAAAATTTGATTCTACCATCATAAACAAATTGGTGTAAATATAAATCAATATCTTTACAAACACAGCATTCAAACAAATTTGCCACATATTACTGAAATTTTCCCTAATACATGAGCTTGGTTATTCAGATTGTCAGTCAGAAGACCATAGAATACTGTAGAATTTCATTGTAATGAAATTTTACAGTATTCTACTTTTTTTTTTAAATTTAAATATAAATATTTAATGTTAAAGTATACTTTGATTGTTGTGCATTATTATGTAAATAATACACATCTATCATCATTTTGAAAACATTATGTTGTGATGCTTTTCATCAACTAAAAAAATTCCAAACCTTATGTGCAAAAATTTGTCAATTTCTTATGTGTTTAATGTGAGAATGATGAAGTAATCTTTTCTGCTCTTCATTAAAATGCTCAAAGTTCTTTTGGAACTGAAAATATTACAGGTCAACTCTATCTACAATGGTCTTGCCTATACAACAACTTTCCTTGTGTAACTAATGTTTACTTGATCCCATGCATAGGCATGGGGTTCTCTATTACTCTATATCAATGTTCCCAAACCTTTTTGGACCCACAGACTGGCACATTTTCCCCTAAAATTTCTTGCTTCCTAGCATATTTCCATAAAATGTTTGCCTAGACCAGCAGAAAAAGTTTTAAATACCTCCCATAGAGTCTTCCAAACAAAACTTCCATTTCAAAAATCAAGTCAAGAACCATTGAAGTAGCTATAGTGAAGTGTCTTAAAAATTAAAAAGCTGGGCTCAAAAAAAGGTTTCCCAGGAGAGAAACCAGAAATAATTCATTTCAGCAGGTGAAAAGTATTCTTGTATTATTAAGGGAAAAGCAAACTTTCATTTTAATCAGTTAGTTTTAACTGATGCCATTGTCTTTCCAAACTATCATAAAACCATAACCAAAATAATTTCAAATTCTGAAGAATTTATTCTGCTGAAAATCTCCAGCAGACTGGCAAAAAACTTCTGCAGAATGGCACCAATCTGTGGACCACAGGTTGGGGCACTCTGCTCTATACCCATGTTACAGGGGTGCCCTGTAATGAAAATACAATGATTTTTTTGTTCCCTTGAGTTTCATTGAAGAGAAAGTCCACCATAAGAAGAACCAAAAACAATTTAAAAAACAATACGCTTTCAGTAATTTAAACCATAAACTGTATATATTTTCTCACACACTTGAAGACAAACACAAAGATGACCCATATAGTAAGGTAACCAAACAAAAAAGCACACCAAGGACAAATAACAAGTTCCATCACATCATGAGCAAAAAAATAAATTAATTTTTCCCTTCAAGCATGATACAATTTCCATTTCATTTCATTCCCATTTTGTGACAGCCAATATGTTCATCATCAATTGAGAGTCATTCAGTTTTTAAAATATTTATCCAGAGCTGCTGCTGCTGCTACTGCTGCTTGGCTTCACTTTCTTGATGTGCTTGTGCTTGTGGTCATGCTTGTGCTTCTCCTCATGTTTGTGCTTGTGCTGCTCCTTGTGTTTGTGGTCATGCTTGTGCTTGTGTTCCTCCTTGTGCTTGTGCTTGTGGTCATGTTCATGCTTGTGTCCATGGCCATGTTTGTGCTTGTGCTTATGCTCATGCTCATGGTTGTGCTTGTGGGAGTGGGTGTGTTTGTGTTTGTACTTGATCACCCTGTATATTTTTGGAACAACACAATACTGTATGACAAAAAAGAAAAAAATGTATATATAATTTACTGGGACAATTAACAAATATTATGTTCCTGATGCAAATACTAATACTTAGAATTTGAAAAAAACATATTTCCAAGTAAGCCAAGCACAAGGATTTAAAAAAAGAGAAGTCTTGTAAAATCCTGGTATATTGCCACTTTATTTACACTTTTACAGTATCTACAATATAATTTTTTTTCAAATTTTTCAGAGATGAAAACATCAATTTGTTTCAAATGGAAGCTTATAGTTTTTATTTGAGTATAATATTTGAATTACATGGATTTCAGCTTTTATATTCAAGTCTATTATTTTTTCATCTACCTCGTTTTTTTTATACACCCTTAAGGTAATAATGTACAGTATAAGCAAAAGGATTTTTTAGAATTGTTCTAAAATCCTGTTAAATTATCACTTCTCTGAATTGAAATATAATTATTTAGCAAAAACTTCAGAGATGAAAATATGAATTTATGAATGGAAAATTATTATTTTCATTTGTATGTTTAATATTTGAATGACATTGATTTTATAACATATTTGAGCGAATACATTTCTTCATTTATTGTTGCTTTTCAAATAAGCTGGAATTTTGTGAGATGATTTTTGAAAACAAGAATCAAAGACAGGATTTTGAATTGTTCTTGAGACTTTTACCACAATTGTTTGCTTTTTTTACAAATGCATGTGTGATACCTGAGTAAATCTATAAATCAATTATAAAACGGGTTTTTATGCTGAATATGATGGACATTATTTGAAAAGTTTAGGAAACTCAGATGAAATCTTTTACAGATGCTTTAGAAGTGTTCCATTGTGCTTCAGTCAAAATATAAACATGTTTAGCTCTCAATTCTTTGAAATTCAGAATTCTTGAAGCATGAAAAGGTAACACTAACCCATTCCTCTTTTCTTGCACAATCTTTGATTTGTTTTTGAAATAAATTTCAAAAATTCTGAAATGCAAGCCTTTCTTGCACAGAAAACATTTATGTATGAGTCCCTTTTTTGACAAAAAACATGTCATGCAAAACATGTTTTACAGTGGTCTTTTGCTAATTTGAACTCAAATGAGGATCCAAATGTAATTTTTAAAGTCAAGATAAGGGTTATACTTTGGCTTTTCTTTAGGTAGAGCTGATCCACTGCTGGAAGAACTGCCAGGAAATGCAAGAGGGCTGGCCTTTGGCTCAGGATCACAGTTGGCCACATACACAAATGTTGCCAGCAACAACAACACAATCACCTGCAAGAACACCATCACATCAGATTTTTATCACTCAAGCACTGACTATAAAAAACAACATTTTCAAAAATCAAGTTCCACTCACCTTATTCATTTTTTTCTTGATATTCTTTGGAATGCTTTTACTTGATTTTTCTTGAGTAGTTGCTGCTGTGGATGAACTGATGCTCTGAAGGGTTCTTGTGTTGACATTTATACTCACACAGCCCCCCACAAAAACAAGACACACTTGGTCAACCATGAAACTCAAGAGCTTGCTTTACTCATGGTCAGGTGAGTGAATCCATGTGGTGAATTCAAGTTCACAGAGTACCAGCTATAATACTGTATTACTTCATTCCATGCAATAGCAGGAGAAGAAGAAAAAATAAGAAGGAATTGGCTCATTCATGAGGGTTTGTTCATAATTTTTGGGACTTTCTTCAAAATGAATCCAATAGATTTCCAATATAGCAAAAACAATTGAAGTTTACACTAACAGCCACATCATTTGGCAACACTTGGGTGTCATTCAACATACTCTCTGCCAATTTCAATGCATTTCTTCATGCAATATAAATCCAAAAATCAAAACCATTGCCAAAAATCAAGTTCTGTTCAAAATAATTGATCAGGCACCCTCAGGTGATTTTAAAAGGATATTCATTTGCAACATTTTAAAACATAAATACAGTAACTCAATTTCATGACAAAATACAAAAACCTGGAAAGATGCCACTTTTAAATTCTGTAAAATTGTAATTTCTGGTCCAGGTGTCTCTAAGTTGAATCATCCATATTCTGGGGTGTCTGGGTCTGACTTTATTTGAAACATTTTCAAAACTTATGAACCAACCCTCTCATGTTTGAAATATGTGCAAAGCTCCAACTGTTGAGAAGGCATCTGATATCATCATCAGGAGATGCCTGATACCAGTGAAAACAGTTGCTGCATGCTTTCATATCTGAGTCAAGGGACCATGCATACACTTCCTACCTTTCCTAAATTAACTCAGTGCTGATTATGTCACAGCACTTGGGTTTCTGTATAAAAACCAGAGTGCATCAAACACTGAGGACTCCAGACTGGTTTCAGCTTCCCTCAGGTGTTGAAAGTGTTACAAGGCTTTTTTCTTTTTCGTGTCAACCATGATGAAGACAGTGAGTGGGTCATATTATTCTGGATACAGTAGAATCTAATTAAAAATAATATTGTTACAGTTGAAACCAATTGATGAATTACCCTAGGATCAATTCATCAAAAAACCCCCTAACTCACAGGCTTTCCCCTCAAGCCTCTGAACTCAAAATTTCAAGGCATTTTCCCAATTTTTTGTGAACTAGGAAAGGGAAAAACAATCAATATGTCTAGTTTGATGCTTTGTGAAAGCAAATGCAGTAATATTTGGGCAAATAAACCCTTGACTCAAAGTTTTGCATCCTGTCACCTTCTTTCAAAAAGGTTGTTTAGGGGCAATAATGTATAATTTCCACTTGCTCTAATTCTTCTTTTTAGAAATATATAAATTTTATTGTCTGCAATAGCTCAAAATCTCCCCAAGTCAACTCCCTTGGACTTTGGCCTAAAGAGGTTAAAATTTAATAAATATTGTTGCAAATTGAAAAATTACACAAGTTTTGTGACTGGAAACATCAGTAAGACCAAATTTCTGAAATTATGCCTAATCACACATTTTTGACAAAGGCATTTTTAGAAGACTGCTGTTTGACAAAATGTCAGACACATATTCAAGGCACATTACATCAACTTCTGAAACCCCCCATGAAAAAAACTTTTGGAACACCTGCAAATGTTTGTTTTGAAGGGTTTTTGAACAAAAATGATTGTTCCTTCAATTTGGAGACTCCCAAAGTCACATTTGACGCTTGTCCATTGGAATTGAATCCAAAGTAGGTAAAAATGTTTTATACATTATTGCTCACCAATTAATTGCCCAACAGTAATAACAATATGCATTTTTTTCTCTTAGCAATGGTTTTGTTGCAATGAGATTTCACTGTATAAAAAACTCAATTTTGCCTGTCATATGCGCAAAGAGTGATGAAAAGTATGTGTTTCAACAGGTTTTCTTATTGGCCTGTCTCCTGATGGCAGTTTCCACCCTTGGTTTTCCTTCCCCTGGAGATGAACCACACAGTGAAGAGGTGCCAGAAGAGAAAAAGTTGCCAGCGGCTGAAGAAGTGGCCCACAGTTCCCACGGTTCACCAGAGGGTAACGGTGAATTGCTGCTCAGGAGCTCAAAAAAGAAGAAGAAACCTTCGAAGTAAGTTTTTCACGCACAAAAAAATCACTAACAAGTGCTGTATCACTTTATTTGCCTTCCGTCGTATATTTCTGTGTATTTCACGTAAAGCATAAACGCGTTTTATACGTGTAATTTTTCGTGCGAGCTAATTGAAAAATCGTGGATTAATTTACTACTCCCCCAGGGTGATGCAGTACGTGCACAAACACGAGCACGAACACGAGCACAAGCACAAGCACGAGCACAAACACAAACACAAGCACGAAGAGGACCACAAACACAAGCATAAACACGAGGAGGAGGAGGAACACGAGCACAAACACAAGGAGAAGCACGAACACGAACACACGAGGAAACACAAGCACAAACACACGGAGAAGCACAAGGAGAAACACAAGCACAAGCACGAAAAGGAGAAGCCACTGAGTCTCAGCATCAGCTCCAAGTTACTTCCGAAGGTGGTCAACTCTTTCACGAAGCACGTCTCGCCTGATGAGGTTTGATACGTGACTGTTGATTTTGTGTTGAGATTCGTTCGAACAATAAGTGATTGATTTTTGATGTTTTGACGATGATCGGTTGCTTTGTTCATGTTTCAATAGTATACCCGTCCCGACGATGTTACGGAAAAGATTCGGTGTGATTATTCCCGCGGAACAATAAGCAAATCGAAATTAGACGAAGATGTGATGCGCATGAACTCAAAGTATTTTCTTTTCCAACCTACGGATGATGAATAAGCATCACATAAAATCACTATCTGACGGGATACCAATGCGCATGAGCATATTCAAGCACATCTCATCATACATGGATTATCTGATACAAAAATGAAGACAGTCGAATCAACCATCATGCACAAGCAATAATCCTGAATTACCAATAAATCGCAACACGGAGTAGTTCGAGCGGTGATAGATTTCAATTTTTGTCGAGATTTGGTTGAGCAGTGGTAGATTTTTGATGTTGTGAGGATGATCGGTTATTGTTTCGTTTCAAGCACCCGTCGCGATGTTGAGGAAAACCTTGGGTGTGATTATTTTCGAGGAACAAGAAAATCGATGTAGGATTATAAAAAGACGAGGTCCATACGAACTGAAAGCATGTTATCTTCGAATGTACTGATGATGAATATACACAAATAACACAGGAGTACGATCTGATGGGAAGCCACTGCTGGATGTGCACGAGCATATTCGAGCACGTCTCCATGAATTATCCAATACGAAAATGAAGACAGATGATGAATATCGTCCACGAAGGAATTGTACGAAGGTCGATATTGAGCAGCAGTGATTGATTTTTGTTGTGCCGACGTTTCGTTCATGTTTCAATTTCGCCCGTCCCGATGTTATTCCGGAAAATTATTCCTGTGATTACTCTCGCGAGGAACAAGCAATTCAATGTCAGATTTTGATGAACTCCAAACAAATTTTTGATCGAACTTACTGATGAATACAATAAGCATAGGATCACACAAGTTCACGATGTGACAGGAAACCACGCGCATGAACATATTCAGCACACCTTCGTAAATTACCAGAAACGAAAATGGTAACAGTTGAATCCTCCAGCACGAAGCAGATATCCCGAGGTGTCGATTCAGCAGTGATATATTTAAGTAATGCATTGATGATCCCATCTTTTCTCATTCTTATTCGAAAGCCTATACATTATACTGCACAGCATGCTGATGCTTGCGGTAGAACGAAGCGAGTTCTTCGGCACAGATTTGAGTTATTCGGGATTAGGAAGAATGCGATGCGTGCGGACTTCAAATGTTGATGGCTTCCTTCTTGAACCTGATCGGAGCACACGGAATATCCATTTTTAGTAACGAGAAGATTCAGTTAGATTGTGAAATTGAAAATTTTGGGATTGTTCATTCGAAACTGTCGCGATAATTACACTCTAACCCTCGTAAATAACACAAGTTTTCCAGCACCTCTTCATCCGTTCATCATCCCGTGATTTCATCGACGCACTATACTAGGAACTCCCGACGGGGTAATCAACACATCACGAATTGAAACCTAATCACGACAGAATGTTTGACATTGCAGAAGGCTGAAATGACGAATTTGCAGAACATAGTCACATGCTACTATATACTGTATACGCAACATTCCCCCGGATGCCGTTCTTTGTGTGACTTTTCATGGCAGATTCGTAGCGCGCGTTCCACAACGGGCAATCATAAATTACGGAAGGCAGCGTTTCATACTGAAGTATGTAGATGTCGTTTCTAACTCCCTAAAGATTTCGCACTTACAAAATTCTTTCGTGCAGCCCTTCGATATACTGTACTGTAATTCCTGAATTCCATCCACTGATCCACAGGGTTATTTATGTTTATTTTTTCACTTGAAATTGACTGAATGAAAAATAAGTACAGTATGTTTGATAATGAAGAAAACCTTCCGAAAAAAATAATTTGTTAAAGTAAATTTTATAAAAAAACTAACGACAATATTTAAAATAACATGAACATATAAATTGTGCGCAATTGCATTTGACTCTCAAATGTAGTTTTGTCTAATTTGTGCAATCGAAATTGAGTGAACAAAAAAGAAAAAATTATTTACAATGATGAAAAACGTCACAAGGAATACTTTTTTAATGTGACTTTTACTAAAAAACTTACAACAGTATCTAAAATACATTCATTTTAAGAGTGTGCGCGATTACATTATACGTTGAAATAAGAGTTGTTTTAATTTTTATGGTCAGAAATGAGTGAATAAATAACAAATATGTTTTATAATAAAAGGAAAAGTTATCAAAAAGTATTTATTGAAGATACTTTTACTGAAAAACAAATAACCGTATGAAAACATACATTCAGTTAATAATTGTGCATAATTCAATTTCCGGTTCAAATACGTTATTTTAAGATTTATTCAATCATAATTTAATGAATGAAAAATAAAGTTGTATTACAAAGAGGAAAAACGTTAAAAAAGTATATTTTATAAAAGTCATTTTTACTAAAAAACAAACGACAATATCAAAAATAACATGCATATAAAAATTGTGCGGAATTACATTATGCGTTCAAATATATGTTTGCCAATTTTTCTATGATGATTGAGTGAATGAAAAATAAATATGTTTTACAATGAAGAAAATGTTTCAAAAATAATTTATTAAAATCACTTTTACTAAAAAACTTACAACCGTATCAGAAAATACATTCAGTTAAAAAGTGTGCGTGATACATTTTCTAGTTCAAGTACGTTCTGTGCAAATTTTTAAAGTTAAAAGTGAGTCAATGAAAATCAATTTTATTACGACAAAGAAAACCTTTCTTAAAAAAATTAATTGAAGTCAATTTTAATCAAAACCTTACAACCGTATCAAAAAATAAATTCGATTGAAAAGTATACGTAATTTTATTTCGTAATCAAATGCATTTTGTGCTAATTGTTTAATGAAAATTGAGTGAATGAAAAATAAATATGGTGCAGAATGATGAAAAATGTTTAAAAAGTATGATTCATAAAAGTGAATTTTACTCTTAAATTTACAAGAATAATAATAAGTACAATATGATAAAAAGTGTGCGGAGATGCATTTTACGTTTTAATGAAGTTTTATTTCAAATTTTCAGACTAAATTCGGCAAACAAAAAATAAATATTTTTTACAATGATGAAAAACTTCGCAAAAAAGAATTTGTTAAAGTCACTTTTACCCAAAACTTACAACCGTATCAAAAATTAAATTCAGTTGAAAAGTGTGCGCAATACAATTTCTAGTTAAAATATATTTTGTGCCAATTTGTTTGATCAACATTGAGTGAATGAAAAATAAATATGTTTTACGACAAAGAATACCTTTTGCAAAAAATAATTGATTGAAGTCAATTTTTACTCAAAAACTTACGAAAATATTCAAAAATATATGAGGATAAAAAGTGTGCGAAATTAAATTTTACGTTCACATAAATTTTTTTCCGATTTTTACAGTAAGAATTGAGTGAACCAGAAAATAATATGTTTTCAGGGAAACGGAAAAAGAAAACGCCGACGCAGGGATGTGAACTTCTGTACCCCGCGTGAAGGCCCAGCTCCTTACCAACTACGCCACGCCACACAGCGTCGCTAGCTGTCGCGTGGAATCCATCCGAACTGATTTGGTTGGCGAGGAGGGTCCAAATAATGGACCTTCAACATTGCGTCTATAAGGGATGAGGCTTCACTAAGAATCGGTCACTGATTCGCCTTCTACTATAGAGGAGATTTCCGCCTCTTTTGGGTGTATTTAACCCACATTGTCCACATGTTGAGGTGTCCACATGCGGGGATCTCACTGTATATAGTCACAGCATGCAGAAGAATGAGAAATCCTCCCCCAAGACTGGTCTCAGCAATAAGTGAACTGCTGATGAGCATGAACCTATTTTGCATGTGTGTATAAATGACGGATTTATAATAGAAGTGACCAGAAAAGTCGCAATTTTCTCGAAACTCCAATGACATCGAAAGAAAATAAAGTTCCCCCTCTGGAGAAATTCTGACAGAAAAACAGCGAGAAAATTCGTTGGAAGAAAGAAGCCAGTGAGGCAAAGTTAATTGGTTTCGTGTTTTCGTTTCGTCTTCCACCTGCTCCTTCTCCTTCGATTGTCCTCGCTTCTCAGTTTTTTTTTCGTAAAATTCGTTTCATTGTACAATATATCGGTGCCATGCAATGATGATGTGTGTCTTTCGTGTTCTTTCTGTCATCTTCGTTGGAAAGTAAGAGGATAAGAAACGAAACACGAATTCGAGTCGACATAAAACGGGGGGATCTGTCACTCGGTGGCCACACATTTCAGAGTTTTTTTTTCCATTCCATCAGCAAGGAATGAGTTGGAAACTCATCGTTTGTCAGTGTTTCGTCTTTTGCGCGACGAATACGTTTTTATCATAGTGTCTATAAAATATCAGCCCCGTGAAATACTGTTGGAAATCCACCAACTCCTTTTATATATCACAAGTTGAGAGTCGACGTAAAAACATTTACGAGTTACATTGATGCATGTATATAAGAGATACAGTAGTGAATACTTTTTGTCGCTCCTCAGCTGTGGAAAGATAATAATGAATTTCACAGAAATGATGTAAGTGAGGCGGGCTGTTTCATGAGTCTTGAGAATTTCAGAATTATATCAAACCGACCAGTGTCGAAAATTCCAAATTTTCTAAAGTTTCATATACATCATTTTGGCAACACTTCAGAGGTGTATCAACCTACTGTTTGCAGATTTTGATTTTTCTATCCATATTTGCAGGAAATATAGATGATGGGGAGTTTGCTGAGGAAGATGAACTTTTTATTGATCCTTGTGATCGTGACGCTGACCATGGGTGAGTTGATTCTTGAATTTTTTCTTTCATAATAACATGTACATTATAATTGTGGAGTTGAACCTCTTTTAAGTTGAACTTCCATTGTTCAAGGTATAGTTGAACCTGTCAATTAGTTTAATTTCAAGGGATCAGCAAACAAAAATTTACTTGGGAATGTTTCAACTTGGGGAGGTTTTGAATTACTTAGTTTTGAGCTACCATCATACAGCCCTCGGGAAACCTATAGAAAAATTCTCCAAACTTTTAAATGACTTTGCTTAACTGACTTTG
Organism: Notodromas monacha; assembly: GCA_905338405.1. Lineage (NCBI taxonomy): Eukaryota > Metazoa > Arthropoda > Ostracoda > Podocopida > Cyprididae > Notodromas > Notodromas monacha. Next base: position 11,217 of record CAJPEX010003109.1, on the reverse strand, counting down.
TACAAACTTTTTTCCTCAACCCCCTGCTTTCATTATTTTCTTCTTCTCTCTGAGATGCAAAAAAATTTTAAAAAATAGTCTGACTTTGCTGCCCAAGGGTTAATGGCTTTTGATGATTTCTCATGAAAAAGTATGTACAGTGAGACCCCAATAAGATGCAGACAAATAATTGTGGCATAAAGATAGCCCTAAGTCAAATAAATGTTCCTAAGTTGAATCGCATTTTTGCTTAGACTTACATTACATAATTTTTAGTTGGTGTCTTATTTACAAAATAGTCACCCTAATTCAATGAAAATAAAAATTGCCTCCAAATTCAAACTGATTTCATTATTATCTTCCAAAATAATATGGAAATTGGGGGGGGGGGTTGAATACTGTTAACTCTGTAAAGTACATAGGGATGTCGGCATTCTCTGTAAAAATAACATTCAATTGCAAAAGAGAGAAGGAAGTCCCTCTGCAGAACTGAGGGTACCTTTTTTTATAGTAGCTAAATGGATGGTAAATTGGTGGGAGAAATACCCAAGAACTTTTCTTACATCAATTTCAGGGTTGGAAATATCTGTTTTTTTGTAATTCAGCCTGAAATGTGGCAATTTCATCACAAAATATCTCTATTATATTGTGAGTCTATCTATGCTCTCATGTTGAAGCCTCATTTTATTAATTTTCATTGGAGAATAAGTGTCCTTATGTAAAATTATCCGCAGGTTGAGGTGTCCACATCATGAGGGGGTCTCACTGTATATGTCTCCATCTATATCAGGTGCCTAATAATCTTACAGTACCCTATTATACTAATCACAGATCATCATGACATGAGCAGTTCAGCCATGAAACTAGGTGCCAATAATGTCGCTGCTCCAATTGATGATGATTCAGAGGAAAGACCCCTTATTGCTCAGAGTGGGATGATTGACAATTCCACACAAGTACAACCTGAGTCTTCTGCTGCTGGTGGACCACAACGATTTATTATTGCCCAACCCAGACTGACTGCACAAGAAGAGGACGACTTCATGGCCAAGGTGGAAGTAGGATTTGTGGACAGAGCAAATTTTACGGCTGCAGAACCAGTCTACCGCCAGGCGTGTTACGGCGCTCTTTTGTCCCCCAGGTATGAAAATTATTTGTGCCAGGAATTAAAGAGACAGAGACACACACACACACACACACACACACTGCAATTTAGTGGGACCCCACCATGTTGAATCATCTGCATATCAAACCTCATTCCCCCATGGACAAGTTGACTTTCTTTCTATAATAATCAGTGTGTTGGAAAAAAAAACATGGTTCTCTAAATACAGTGAGACCCCAAGATGCGGACGGAATTGGTGCATCAAGAGTGTCCCTAAGTCAAAATGTCCCCAAGTTGAGTCTCATTCTCCCTTAGACTTACATTATATAATTTTTAATTGGTGTTTCATGTACAAAACACTCACCCTAATTCCATGAAAATAAAAATTGTCTCCCAATTTAAACTGATTCAATCAATGTATTTCAACACAATATGAACATTTGGGGAATTGAATACTGATCCATCATCTGTACAGTACTTAGAAGTGTTGGCATTTTCTGTAAAAATGAAATTCAAATAAAAAAAAGAGAGAAGGAAGTCTCTCCATGCTGGAGGTAACTATTTTAAATTAGCTAAATAGATGGTAAATTGGGGAGAGAAATGCCCAAGAACTTTTCTTACATCAATTGTAAGGGTTGGAAACATCTGTTTCTTGTAATTTTGCCCAAAATTCATTTGAAATTTTATTGCAAAATGTCCCTATGTCAAGTCAATGTCCTCATGTCAGGACTTCTTTGTGATTGTAATGGTAAAATGAGTGTCCCTAGGTCAAATTGTCCACAGGTCAAGGCGTCCGCATGTGAGGGTCTTACTGTATATCTGAAAGACTGGTAAATTACATGGATGAATACATTGATCCGGAATCAGGAAGTAGACTGCTGTACAGAATTTGTATTACAGCATGTAATTTTGCTTCATTTGATTTTCAAGTCTAATAACACTTCAGTTGAAAATAAAGGGAGGTTTAATATATTAAAAGAGTGCTAGATGTTTTAAAAGCTTTCTCTTTTCATTGCATCAGATCAGAAATGCTTGCTAATTATAATAATACACCTTGAGAAATTATGTGTTTTGTACAGTACTGCATAAGCATTATGCATAGTATTCACTCAAGTTCATATTTCCCTAAAAGTCAGTTCTAAAATGTGTTTGTCAATGACCATGTTGAATCTATGCATTCCATATGCATGCCCTTGGATGCAGCAAATTTCCTCCAATAGGTTCCTGCTGATGCTGAAAGTTTGCTGTAGCCCAATTGTATACTCAATACAGTAGAAATCCGTTACAAGAAATCTAGTTATAAGGCATTTTTTGTTAGAATGAATTTCTTTGGTGGTCCTGGTAGTTTTCCTTATTAGGCATATATAATGATACACAAATTTTGTTATAAAAAAGTACTTTTAGGCTGTAATCTCATTGCAACAGATGTTTGGGCATGATTCTGTGCATAGCCCAATTTAGGAATTACTGAAGAAATGGCAGAAAATGTAGATAAAATTCTAAGTTATGCAGTAGCAGCATTAAAAATTCACAAAAAAGGAATCTTTATACATGGAAAACTTGGTTTCCAAAAAAATGCGCAACAGAACATATTTTTGGAAATTCTTTAGCTCAACCATTTTCGAATGTTATGCCTTTTTCAAGTAAGCAGCATGTAAGAAAAATGTTCCTCTATGTTTGAAAGAGCTATGTGTGAATAAGTTGATTGAGAAGGAGGTGCAGTATTTTTACCATATGTAATTATGTTTCATTTCATTTTTGAAGACAAGCAATTCTTTAGTACAAGTGTTAGTTCATTTAAATGAGAGTTATACTCCATTTGTATGAAAGTATTTCTCTTCATTTCATCAGAAGTACTCATATTATTTGTTTTAGAAGCATTTAAAAGTATGTATCCCCATTTATATGAAAGTGCCAGCCTGAAATGTGAAAAAATCATTAATCTCAATATTGTTGTCCGACTAGCTTAAATTCAGTTGGAGAATTGTTGATCAGACAATTCTTTTGAATATAACTGCCTTGATGGTTGATGTCAAAGATTTGAATCATTTTCTGCATGCATTCAAAGAATCAAAAATAGACTTCAACAATCTTTACAAGTGTGTCTTTTGTTTCCTTTTCACAAAGCATAGAAATATATGAGAATTTGACTTCAAGGTTCTTGCGGCAAGAGTTTGGGGATGAGAGTGAACTTAACATAGTATACCAGACACTTGTATATACAGTATAGTGTTGTCTGTAAACCGAGGTTTAAATAAATGTTTGAGTTCAATAAAAAATATGTTTCAAATATATTCAATCCACAAATATTGGTACAATCTCACAAACACAAAAATAGAGAGCTTTAAGAGAGTCTTGCTAAAACGTTCTGCAAGTCTCTCTGAGAAATAACTGCAAATGATTCTAGATTAATTCTGAGGAAATATGTGGGAAGGAAGGNCCCTGTAAAGATAGAGAACAGAGACGGGCTGGCGGTCTTACCGTCTTTTCGCTGGCAGAGCAGCCGTCGGGGTGCCTGTTGCAATTCGTAGGAATGCGAGGCCGGCCGTCTCAATAAGAGCTTGGCCCCCGGTCATGCATGCGCATCCTTGAGGGCTCCAGGAGCCCGAGGGATCCAGCGTTGCACCGGCGCAAGGCAACTCAGTGGTTTTCTCCTGTCCGCGTCAGAGGCGGTGGTTCTAGCTGTGGTTCTTTCTTTTGTTTCCTCCAGATCCTTCAGGCGACTCGCGTACCGAAAAGTCGAGAAGAGTGCGGAAAAGATCGCGAGAGTAAAAACAAAAGAGAACCGCGTAGGTCCGAAGAGCGAAAGTGATCGCGGGAGATCGCGCAAAGTTTAACAGGTTTCTGTCGACGCTTCGTGCCACAACAAAAGGGAAAAAAAATGATCGTGGACTTGACGCGTGCAAGATCATGGATGGCAGAAGGAAACGCAAACACAGCGGCAATCCGCCGGCAATGCCAAAACGCCAGGCGTCTGAGGAGGGCGTGTTCGAGCTGAGCATGTCAGGTAAGTGGCTCCCTCTGTGTATACGTGATTGTTCCTTGAATTTTGGAATCTGCTGGTGTGTCACAGAGGACGCTGACGAAACCCCTCCTGATCTGGTGATCGAGGAGGCTGCAGAGGCCAAAGCGCCGTCTGGGGCGGCCGTCAAGGTTGCCGTTGAGGCGGCCATCAAGGTTGCCGTCAAGGCTGCCGTTGCGGCGGCCATCAAAGCAGTGGAGGACGTGCCCATGGCTGGGGCGTCGGCGGCGCCGAGTGTGCGGCTGCCGGAGGTTGTGGAGGCCAATGCCTCTGTCCTTGCCGGTCTGACGAAAGACAGCTGGCAACATCTGGTGGCTTTATTGACTATGGCGGCGTCTGTTGATGCTGCAACGGCACACCGTCTGCGTCTGGAGGAGCAACTTTGCCGAGAGACTGCGGCCACTGAGGCGGCGCACCAACAGCTGAGCTCGGTGCAATCGTCCAATCAGGGAATGACGATGGTCGTCGAGGTGGCAGAGTCTTTCTGCCGTCGGCTTTGCTCGGCGGAGGCCGAGAATGCCACACAGGAACAGGAATTGACGCAGCGTGTCGCGGCTCAATTCTGTGTCGCGACTCGCGTCGCTTTACGAAGTTTAGGGCAGGCGTTTCCTGCTGGCGGGCAGGTGTTCCTGCAGGAAGAAGACATCGTCGTGCAACGGGAAGGTGAGTGCCCGGCATGCTTAAGCAGCAGTGCCCTGCAACTGATGCAGTGGCTTTTGGAAACAGACGCGCTTTGGATGGCTTGAATGGTGACGACACCAAGTGTCAAGTTTGTGTGGGGGCCAACAATGGACATGGTGCCAGCGTGGTATGCCAGGACGCGATCTGAAGATGCCCTGTGGGTTGCTGCAGTCAAGGCGGCCGCAGCTGCGGTTGTTTCTGCCCCGCGTCCAGTGGAGGCACCTGCAGCGCCATCTCGTCGCCAATCGATGCCGCGCCAAGAACCCTCGGCAATGGTCAAGGATGAGGCGGCTCCACCGCCACGAGCGCCAGTACCTGAGGTAATGGCGTGCGGAGATGATCTCGATATCGAGATGCTGGACGCTCCTCCAAGTAAGTGTTCATGGAAATGGTCGGCTAGAGCCGGTGTAACGCTTGTTGTTTTGGTCTGCGCAGTTGCAGATGTCCCTGAAGCAGAACATTTTGAAGTGCTGACGGAGACCTGGCGTTTTGAGCCCGAGGATCCGATGACGTACTTGTGGAACGTGCGTGAGCGACGGGGGTGCTGTTGGCGATCAGTCCCGCTTTATGCGGAGTTTCCAGCTGCCGTTGCCGGGCCGCACTGTCGCCGATTATTGGTTCCGGTGCATGCAGTATTCGAGAATCCTGCCGGTGCCCAGGGGCTTCAGCAACGGCCGTAAATGAGTGCTGGTAATCGGGGATTTGTTGCTGTCGATGTCGCGGATTACCCAAGAAGCGTACTGCTTCTTTGGTCGGATCAGCTCCCAGTCGAATACGCTGCAACCCGTATTTGATTACTTGTACTTGACAGAGGATCTGTCGTTCGAAGTGTTTCAGGTGAGTACTGGGGTGGGCATGGGGCATGACAGGGCTGTGCTAAACAGCATTTTGTGTTCTTGTAGTGGAGCTTGAGCTTGGCTGCGTTATGTGGCCGGACCGCCATCACGCCGGCAAACCTGCGCCAGCGGGTGTGGGCAGATCTGAGCTTGCCGGTCAACTTGGAGTTTGTCGCGGTGCTGGTCCGCATCGGGATGAACGACATCAAGTTCCTTGAGTCAGGGACGGGACCTTGCCCGTTCTCATCCTTTTCGACCTTCTTCGCGCAGTTGCGGATGTACCACGCGGACTTGACGGATGCCTTCGGCTGCCCGGCGTTCGCTCTTGGCGCATTGCCGCCGTCAGACAAGACGGATGAGGACCCCCATGCCGTCGTGCATGGACCGGATGGGTATCCAGTGCTGCCTGTGCGGGCCCGGCGAGGCCCAACAACAATCGCTCACCGCATGCATGCGGGCGGGCTGATGCTGTCCTAGTTGCTGCGGGGGTGGCAAAGAAGGTATGGCCCGTTCCGGGCCTATGGACCAAAGGGGACCCAGCAAGGGTACTACGCAGCCCCAACACCTGGAGGGATGATGACGCTGCTGCTTGCCCGGTGCGCTGACTTTCAGCGCAACTTCGGCCACCTGATGCCGGCGGCGGCAGGTTTCATGGTGCAGGACTTGGCGGTCTCGTGCATCTGGGCTGTGGCCCAGGTAACTGGTGAGGCACCGGCCCCGTATGGGGTGTGCCCGGAGAGTGCGCCCAAATGAAGGCGGGACGGGACCGCCACGGACGGTATTTTGCCCTCAAGTCCGCATGACCATTGCGGTGAAAATGGATTGCGGCCGTGTGTGCCGCAGGCACTGCCATCGCTGGACGGTGTGGGCGCCGCTGGCGACCCCCGTTTTTGCAGTGAGTAGAGCAGCCCCCCTGGGGAAGGTTCTTTGTTGTAACGCTTTGTGCGCTCTTTGCAGATTCGACCCGACTGGCTTCTTAACAGGTGCGTATGGCCATACGTACAGCCACGTTGGACTCCAAGGTACGCGGATGACAGCCAATCTGCAGCGCCCCAGCCTCCTGCAAGTTGGAGCTATCATAATGCATGCCGGCCATCGGATGGTGGTCGTGGAGACAACGGCCCTGGGCGCGTGGGTCGTTCGGGTGTTAGGCCATGTTTTTGTGCCATATGCGTTGAATTGCGCTCGTTTTACGCGGCGCCGCGATGCTGACAATGATGGTTGACAGGTTTGTGTCATTGATTCGTTTGATTTTGTTGAAACGGTAAAGACCGTATTGTAAAAACTTGTGCGCCACCCTCGCGCTTTGAGGGATGGGCCTTCGTGATGATGTTTCAATTGGTCCTGTCGATTGCTTCCCGCCGGTATTGTTTGGATTCCCAATCCCCATGACCATGGTCCCTTCTCAAACTGCGCTGTGTTCTGGAGACGTGAACTGTTTGTGATTTTTGTTTGTTGTTGAGTGCTTGATGCACTATCGGTATTGAACGTCGGAAGGCATTGTTTCTGTGAGTTAGCTTGCGCAAACGCGCGTGGTGCCTGAGTAGATGGGTGGGTTGGTCTGGTTGATCTTGGTGCAGCCACTTTTTTGTTGTTGCAAGAAACTGATTTGGTGATGAATTGCAAATGTGGGTCTGTATTTTGGATGGTGATAAACTTAGTTACTCCGCATTTTCTGGTGTTTGCTCATTCATTCTTCCCCCAGATACAGGTTCCAAAGCGCATACAGGAGGTTGTCGTTATCCTACTGGACGCTGTGCACTTGCACATCCATTGGTTTGGGGAAGGGCCATTGGGGGGGTGGTTGACCGGGTGGAAGGAATTGCAGCAGGGTGCCGCGGGCCAGAGAGGGTTCCAGCTTGGGCA
>CAJPEX010003108.1:15808-31896 GCA_905338405.1 Notodromas monacha | reverse complement strand
TGCAGGAAGGGCGCCTCATCTGTTGAGTGTATAGCAAAACTCTGCCAGGGTGAATTTTGCAAAACATGAAAAAAAATTTTCAAACAGGGCTGATTTTTTTTTGTGCCAAAGAATATGTTTGCCCTAAAGAATAAATTTTTTTCAGCTTGATTAGACGCCATTTTCATTCTGAGAACTTTTGTTAGAACCCTTGTACAGTACCTGATTTTGACCATGATTGGTAACTATTTAAACGTTCAATTCATGATCAGTCGGCGTGAATATTACTTCAATACTCAAGTGGCAGCTGCGCTATTGGACATCATCGGAAGAAACTTTTCAAGCTGTTATTCATGGACTGGTAGAGTCTCCCTAAAAAATGTTCTTCGTAAAACACTTTTTTTTTTGTTCCGTGGAATTCTTTGGAACCATCCCACTGGTGTTCTCTAAAAAAATTATTTTGCTGTAGAGAGAGAGAGTCCTAGCTTGAACTTTGAATTCGTTAAACTAGGCCAGCCATTATTCAAATACATTTTTAAATGTTTGATATTCAAACCTCATACATCATAAATCCCTGCTAACCATGATTTTACATCTTCAGGAGATTCACTCAGTATAATCTGAAAAATTTGTAATCATCTTTATTCATGTTTTTATTGAAGGTTGTGAAAATCGTCCCGGATATAGAAAACAAATGGAAGTATTTCCCGTACGCCATGGGGTTCTTTGCAGGTAAATCTCACCCGCCATAATTCGCGATTCCCGTATTCCTACAGAATTCACTCCATTTTTGTTTTTCAAATTTCTGCAGTGATCGCACTTTGCGTCCTCGGATCCTGCATTGCGGAAACAACCTTCTGCCGCATCAAACTACGACGCGACGGTTTCTGAGATACAGAAATCTGAAGGAGAATAAGTGGTTGATCAGCGCACTATCGAATTTGCATGCTAACGAGCTTTTGAATTCACTGAGTTGATTTTACGGACAACGCGAGAAAAATAAAGGATCACTACCAGAATTCCAGAAGAATCATTGCTGAAATTGACGTCTTCACTCGAGTACCACATGCCCTTATATAGGAGACATACCCAAAATTTGGATAAAAATTTATCCCGAAATAAGATACGCACCCCATCCTAAGAGACGGAAAGTTTTGATAATCTGAAAATTATATTTATCAGAACTAGAAGTTTTACTCGAGTTGTAGTCAAATTGAATGTTAATTTTCGTCATTTGTATTTTTTAATTTTGTATAAAAATTAATCGAAAATTTCCTGTATAGGAATCAAGTATGAGGTGCACCCAAGCTTTAAAGATACAGTTCTAAAATGTATTTTATGAATATACTGTATAAACAATTTTTTTTTAATTCAGTGAGGTTCACCAGAGCTTCGAAATTTGAAAAAAATGTTATTGAACCTGGATGTGATGCACATCCTCTCTTTTCTTCTCAATTCTAAAATAGAGGTGCACAGGGTACTCAATTAAACACAATATTGAAATCATATTTTGAGTTTCAGGAACACTTTCTATCTTCATCAACTTAACTGTCCTCTCACAAACTTGAAAGTTGATTTTTCAACACATGATTCTGCTCATAAAAAAAATGTAAAATTTATTTTTTGGAAGTTCCTCGTTCGAGAACAGAGTATCGCATTCGGAATTCAACTCCGCTCACCCTCAGGAGAGAAAAATTCATGAAGTGGTCCACCTTTTCCACGAACGCCAAAAACACCTGAACATAAAGAAATGATCAAATCAGGAAGCATTAAATAACGATACAGTCTCAGCAATAACAAACACACGGACTTCCTCAATGTGCAAAACCAGTTTTATTCATCACTGCCAAAAAAAATATAGCTTCAACAACTCTTAGCACAATTCCAATGGAGGCGGCATGACCGGCACTCTTCCCAGGGTGAATTCCGCAACACGGAATTCATTCAAAATATCTTCACTCAAGTCCTCAATTTTAGAGTAATTCATCGGGTCAATCACAGCATTGCTCGCAAAACCTTTCCCAAACAAAGCATTCGACTGTCCGCCAAAAAACCCTACTGACGGCTGCTGCTGCTGCGGGATTCCAGAAGAACCACCGAAGATGGACGACGTTTGCGGCGCCGGCGCCACTGCGTTACCACCAAAGCCAGTCACGGGTTGCTGAGATCCGAATGGAGAGGAACTAGACGCTTGACCAAACAAGGACTGCGACGCAGAAACGGGTTTTCCAAAGAGCATTGTCGTTTGTGCTGCTCCGAAAGCTGGTTGAGTCGTGCTTTGATTCGTTCCGAAGGAGGAAGACTGGGACGGTTCTCCGAAAACAGAGGAACCCCCGAAAGGTTGGGTGCCAACTGCGGTTCCACCAAAACCTGAGGAAAAAAAATTATTCCAGTACAGTACATTAATGAAAACCTTGAATCCGCACGGGAACAAGTCAGGTGGTCGCAAGATGCTACTGAGGTTCATTTGGAATCTTCACAGAATTGGACGTACAATACTAAAATAAATCGACATGGATGGCAGAGGCAAATGAAAAGTTTCAAAATAATGCTGAAAATTTTCAAGATTTGAAAATTTGAATTTTTGTTGCATAGAATAATACCGTATTTTTCCTAAATCAAGAAAATCTTTTTTGGGTTATTGGCAACCTCGAAATAGAGAAAAAAAACAATATTTTGGGGGGGACTTCAATGGCATTTGTCCACTTTCCCAATTTTTCTTGAAATAATTTGCCGAGGGTAATTTTATGCGGATTGAAAATCAACTTTTCGTTCGCTAATCAGTTATCAAAAACTTAATTGAATTTACAGTACAGTACAGTATATATAAGCAAGCCAAAATTTCCATTCGCTTTTTTCGGAAATCGTTTTGTTCAAATATTGGCCAACAATTTTATGGTGCACCCTTAAAACAGGATAAGAATTGTTTTATCTGCGCAACAAGAAAAATGCTGTACAACTTCAACAGCACGAAAGGTTGAAATTTACCCGACGAAGTTGTTTGCGAACCACCGAATGGAGAAGCAGTCGATTGACCCCCGAATACCGATTGACTTTGCGATCCCCCGAAAGCTGACGCAGCAGGTTGGCCCCCAAACGGAGACACTGATGCTTGACCACCAAACGGTGGAGGCGGTCGGGCGCCACCAAAAGATGATAACGCCGTTTGATCAGAGTCCATCGTGGAAATAGAGGCTACGCTCGTGGTTGAGCTCGTGGTGCCCAAGTTGGTCGTGCCTCCAAAACCTGACGAAAAACTGGTGGTTTGCGAGAGTTGAGGAAGTGCGTTGCTTGCATACTGCCCCAGTTCTTGTATCACGTTCAAAAGATGGTTCACCGCGTGGCCAGTTGTAACCGGCAAATCTCCTCTCATTTCCCTCGTGGCTGCAATCTTGAAGAAACAATGATTAGTACATAAAAATACGCTGGAAATGAGAATATCAAATTTTCCGAACAACTACCGTAGACCGAACCCACAATCAACAAGGTAACTGATAATTCACACACGCTCATCGTAACCTCTGCTGCTCGTTCACTTTCAAAACATCCATTCAAAAAGCCACATTCCCAAATATAGCGAAGTAAAATCGAAAAACACCTCAAGAAATATCAAGAATTATTTTTCTCATTTCATCATTCTCTATTCTCGATTCCATTTCCATAGTTATATTTTTCAGTAGATGAGTCTCCCGTGAATTTGATACATTTTGCGTCTCAATATGAATAAATAATAAAATTTAACAATCTGAAGTAAGTGAATTTGAAAATCAAAAATTTTAGGGATTTACGAGGTGGTTTTTTCCAAACATATTTTGTGATTTTTTGTTCGTTCGTGCTCGTAGTCCGCATTTCGTTGCTTCTTTTTGTACGATATATATCAGTGGACACGGAAGTTTTCGTTAACTTCACAGCTTTTTTCTTATTCACAGGTTATGCAAAATTTAACATAGCACGTCACAAATTCTCGTTTTTATATAGACTCTCCAAAAATCAACTTCAACATCAAGAAAATCGAAGGAAAAGTCTCAGGAATCTCAAAAATGATTCAAAGTTCAACACAGTCAGTCCCTAATGGCAGTTTTTCCCTTAAACAAAAAACGAGGTCACTCTAATTTTGCTTCTCTTGAGAGTTGAGATACAGTAAGAGATGGGATTATACTTGAGGTCGAAAAGCACTTAAGCAGGTAGTTCACGCGACATCTGCCGGATCCAGCAGATAAAAACTTCCGATGCTAAGTGAAAATGAAAGTAAAGCCAATACCTCAGGCGAAAGTTATTTCTCAAAATTTTAAATAAAACAGAAACCTCAACCCTTTCATCACAACTGTAAAAACACATTTCTGAACTGTGTTTTCTTATTTTCCTCACCAAAACATTAAAGATGCCCGGATCCCGGTTCAATGCCCGTTGCAGCCATTGTCGGACTTCGTCACGAGCACTATTCATAACTTGCAAGAATTTAGGCTGCAACTGCGGGGATTCTTTGCAGGCGTAAGCCGCGAAACGGAGTTCTTCCGGAGAAATATCGATCAACCCAGGGATATTCGGACCTCTCGGGGCAGGTGAAAAGCTCGTCAATGCGGGTTGTATCTTCAAAAAACTCTGCTGCAATTCCGCAGTGATGAAATTCCTAAAAAAAAACAAGTGAAATATTTCAAACATATCACCGCGAATGGTCTAAAAGAGCTGAAAATTATTTTTGCCATCTTCATACAGTCAACCCTCTTCAAGTCGAACTTCAAGGGATCAGCAAAAAAAATCGAGTCAGGGAAACAAGCATTTTTTTCGGGGAGAAGAAAGAAGAATTACTGGAAATTTCAATTGGTGATATTCTAGGCCTGGAATTGCTTCTTCAATGAGTTGAAAGGATGCTGAATGTGGAGGCAGCGGTTCATTTTTTCGAATTAATTTTCCACCACTTTTCAAAACACATAAAATAACATTTTCATTTCTTTTCTTATTCTTGCGTCACAAATATCATGCCCAAAAAGCCTCTAAAAAATTCGAGTTACGGAGGTTTTTAATGAATTGTTCCATTAAATCATTGTTTAATTCCGAGTAATTCCGACAGGGCCTAGAAAAAATAAAGAAGGGAAGTACAATAATCGAATCGACTCACGGAGGTTCGAGTTTTCGAGGTTCAACTGTGCTCAGAATGAAAATTTTATATTTTTCAGTCAGTCAGTCATGGGTTTTTGCGACAGAATTAAATATTCAATGGTTTGCAATGAGAGAAAATGCTCTTTGTGAAGAACTGCGATGTCGAACACTATCACACATGAACTCACGCTATGGATTCAGTGTCCACAGAACCCTTGCTTGCAACTGATTGTTGAGAAACACTTCTTTCAGAGGTTCCTCGGCCGTCGAATGCATCAAATCGATTCGTTGTTGGGAATCCCCCTGTAAAAAAATATTTAATCATGCACCGTTTTCAAGAAGGAAAAAGAAAACTTCAAGGCAATTCACCATAATTCGACGGCGTGTGCTCGAAATAACACTTATCTCCAAACCTGCAGCGACCCTGCGCATAAAATTTGCACAAGACCATCTTTGAAACCCTGGAAGGAAAACTTCAAAATAATTTTTTTTCAATTCGAATAAGTTGTTCAACAATTTTTTGGAAACGAAAGAAAGAACTTTTCTGCGATTAACGTGAAAACCGAACGCGTTTATATTCCTCTTCACACGAAAATAAGCCCGGCAAAAACAATCCAATAAAAAAAAAAGGTTCGCTCACGGGTTAAATTAAAAAAATCAAAACTTTCGAACAATCGAAAGAAAAACAGAAAGCCAATATTGCCACAGATCCAACTACAGAAACCGCTCCAACAATCAAAGCGAATCCTAATGACTACTCATGGAGAATCCCAATTTTGTTTTATATATTCCTTACACTGTGCTCAGAGGAATTCCACCGCATGGGGAAAAAACGCTCAACTTTCGGATTAAGGAATGCTTTTTTTTTCTTTCTTCTTGCAAACATCAAAGCGGAGAAGAGAGCGAGAGGATAAAAACATGCGTATACGTTTCCGATTCTTGTTTCGGTTTTTTTTTCTTTTTTCCTTGAATAAAGTGAGGCCATGTCTCCCGTTCTTGGCTAAAATGCGCGTAAACATCACTCCGGTTGTAAGGACTAACTTCCGTTAATGTATCTCAGGAACAGAACAACGGATTCTTTCTCAGTACACGCCCATCTTCGATTTCAGCTTCCTTGTAAAAGACGCAAATATTTCCCCGCATTTAATCAAGCACTCTTCTTAATTTTTTTTTCAAGCCCAAGAAGAATATTCAACCAAGCTGAAATTAGTATCCGTCCACAATGAAATACACCACGAATGGTTGAAAAGGTTTATAAGCGCAAATTTCAAATTCACGTTAATTTAGATGACCGAGTCCGAATTCTTCGAACAATAAATAATTTTTTTTCGAAAATTCTTCGAACAACGAAAACAAGAATTTCAAGAAAACCTCAGATCATTTGTTCAAAATTTTCTTCAACCGCAGCAAACAGCTGAAATTGAACGGGTGCTTTCAAACTTAGCTTCGGGTACCAACACTAAAGCTGCCATTAACGGAAAAATTAATTTCTTTAAAACTCGGTTTTCAGGTTTTGGGCATTTTCACGGAGAAGCGTTTTGATTATTCAAAATATCAGGTTACACTGAAAAGAGTTTAAATTCATAAAAATATAATTTAACCAGCATCATTTCCATTCGGATGCGCAAAAAGTGGACAGGGAATGGTCAAATATTACTCGATAAAAATGAGTTTGTCCTTCTCTATCAATCCAAGATGACTTTTATTTGAGAAACAAAAGACCGACACGACGCATAGACCAACCCTCGCAACTAAACCAACTCCAGCAAGACAAAAGTTGTGTCCAATCTTTGTTTCACTCAATTAATATCATCGAAATGCTCCAGAAGTTTTTCTGCCTTTCACGGAAATCCATAATTTTGACAAGAAGCGCTATCGTTCGACAAAAATTTCACAAATTTCTGCATGACTATATGTAATGCAATAAAACCAGTTACAGGCCATATTTCAGCAAAATTTTAACTTTTTCCGCTGAAACTGAAGACATCACCCGTTTCAAACGAAAATTTTAGAGAATCCAAATTCTTCAGTTTCGTTTCAAGTTTTCCCCTTTTATGGCCCCCAACATTTTTGCCGATGTGGAAATCAGAATTTCATGTTGGAAAATTTTACGCTTGAACAGCACCTCACAGTTTTACAAGTTCGTCCCGAGATTTTGCGTGAAACTGTGAGTGAAGGACTAGAAGTTGAATTTTTCACACCTGAAAGAATGTTGGCATTCCCGGTTTGTGAAAGCAAGTGTCACAGAAGACTATCAAACGCACTTCACTCAAGACAACGAGTATAAGACACGAAATTTGAGATATAAAATACAGGAAAAATTTTCGGATCACAACAATTACGGATCCAACCTATCGGAATGCACGTAAGGACGAGAAAACCATCTGCTAAAATCAGAGATCGGCGCATATAAAAGAAACAATCAAACAACGTTTCCCTTTTCCAATTTTTTTGCCAGATGCGCAGAACCTAACACTTGTTCTCTCTCTTCCTCTTATTTCCCATTTTTTCTTCTGTTCTCCACCGAGAAAATCCCACATCAAAACTTTTCCCTTTTTTTCTTCAACAAGAACCGAGGACATTCAACGGATCACTGGTAACATCGTTCGTTGAGATCAAAAAAACCGCTCACTCTCACGCCACTTTCGTCGCAGCTCGAATTCGAAATCACCTCCCCGGGAACGGAAACGGAAAAAAACAGCGGAAGAACGATTCGGACGCTGCTAATCCCGAATAGATATGGCGTGCAAATACAACGTGCGCACCACGCAACACCGCCTCCTTCCGATTTCTTTTCTCCACTTCAACAGCGATAAAATGTCCCGCAGATTTCCCTTCTGTGATTTCTCGAACGAGTGTTTCCTCCGTTAAGAAATAGAACAAGTTTAACCCATCTTATACTCTTCTGATTCCAACTAGACAGAAAAATCGGTAGCGTGCGCATAACATTCAAGGCAAACAAGAAGTGATACAAATGCTGTAAAACATACGAAAAATTAAAGATTGTAGTTTTGATTTTCTAAAATTCATCCTAGAACTCTATCAGTAATTCATTCGAATATTGTACTGCAATGCTGATGTACACACGGGAAGAACACAGATGTGGCTAAAAAACAATGTTTCTTTGGTACAGACGAAGTCAGGAACTTAATCGGAACACTAGTCTCAACAAACGTCATATTTTAGGCAAAAACAATGTGCCTCGATTCGAAAAGACTAGCGAAATCACGGAGGAAACACACGTTCGGAGAGAGGACAGCATTAATTTACATCACACTACATAACCCTACGACGGAATGTCATGTAATGAAAACATCCACCACTTCTCACAATCCTTTGTTCGCGGGGGGCGGATAAAGACGCGAGAATTCCGCTTCCGAACAGGCAAATAATGTCCCGCAACACTGATCAAGACACTGCGATTACACCACAATGCCCTTTTTCCATCGAGTCTACGCTAAGCATTGGACAAGCAAGCAGAACGTACAGGACCGAGAAAAAAAAAACAGCTCCAGCCAGTCTTTCTGGGACACTGGGTTTTCGTCCGACAGGGATCTAATTTATGGCCTGTGACGTTGAGTTCGCAACAGCGGCTTTTATTCTCTCTTGAAACCCAAGAATTACGACTATTTCTTCTTCCCAGCAACGTGAGAACCAAACGGAGTTTACTTCATTCTGTTCTCAAGCACATTTGCTCATGATCTGTACATCCTTCCGAATATTTAGTGAAACGCGAGGCAACCAGAACAGCGCTAGAAGAATGACTGAAACCAATGTCCAAGAAAGGCTGGCGTCGCTTGATCGAAAACCTTCTGAAGTATGTGTTTTGTTATATAATGAGTGCTGCTATCAAGTGGTGTACGTTGGACTGGTTCCATCCAACCTCTTCACATTTTTTGCTACTCCTTTCAACAAGATGCAGTCGTTTACGGCAATGGCACAACGATCTGCACATAAGTCACCGGGAACAATCCCTTTTGTCCACGCACGGAGCCCTCGTACCAGTTCTCTTACACAACAGCAGTACAGTAACGTTGAACAGGAGGGAAAATCTCCCCGAAATGTCAGGCAAAAACTTTTCTGCATTTTCCTGCCCATTTTTCCAGACTTTTTCGTCTAGCTTTCAGGGAAGCGTTGAACTTAGCACCTTACAGAAGCCGTATGGAAAAAATTAAAAAACTATCGAGATTGACGCCACAAATATTTTGACAAGACTTTCAAAACAGAATTTGGGATCCCTCACCTTGAAGCCGAGTTCTCCAGGGTTCTCTGGATCGAAGTCGTACAATGCCGTGCAACAAGGTCCATTCTGATTCATCGGGCTTCGAGCCGGAGACGCGGTATTCATCGGCGATCCTATTACAGTGCAGATGAGCATATTAGAATCGCTAGAACGAACGAACGAACAAAAGGGCCAATATTCATCCCATTATTCCCACAAAATAACAGAAATGGAATCGCCACAATGAAGATGAATGACCCGAAAGATAAAGAGTCTACAAGAATTCCATTCGATGAAGCGTTTCCAACGGGATCAATAATTACGATGCAGACTAAATTTTAGCGAAGAAAACTCCTTTATAAAATCATAGGAGAGACGAGCAATGATGAATATACAATACCCTGAACAAGTTGTGTTTAACATTTTAAATAAAAAATATTGCCAATATGTCTGCTAAACCGCTTTCGCGTGCAACGTTTTCTGCAGACAAGAAACCCGAGAGAGAAATTTCCGGATACTGTACTGGTAGAAGCAAAAGAAATTTATTTTTGCAGACTGACGCAATGAACAGGAGATTTCCAATTGAAAATGCAATTCGCATCAATTTTCAGGAGGGTTGAAAAAAACGAATTGTACTGCCAAAAAATAATAAAAACACGTGCTTTTGGTCTAAAAAATTTTCATCATTTGATTCTTCGGTAGCCTGAGATTTACCAGACATTTTCAAAAATCCAAGACATGGGTGAAGGGAAACAAAATTAGATGAAGGTGCAAGCGACCGTGCGTCGATCAATTTTTTTACAAACTCCAAGTCCGTGAAGAAAATGTGCCCCCAATGGTCACAAAAACTTTCATCGAAAGACGAAAGAACAGTTTCTGCCAAAATTATCAGCCACAGATACCAAGAATCTTTTTGTTTTCCCAAATATTTCGTGCGAAAAAACCCATTAGACCGAGTAGAAACAAAAATAGAAAAATACAGAATTAGGAAGAAAAAAAAACACCCACCAAAAGAATCGTTCGAGGCGAAGAGATTCTGAGGTTGAGAAGTCTGCGGAGTCGCCATCGGCGACCGCGTGGGAGATCCGAGAGGAGATTTCCCAGCTTATGAAAGCACCATCAACCACCGCCACCGTAAACAATGAGAAAGCGGGCGAGAGAAAACAAAGAGATCCCAAAGCCACAGAAAAGCACAGAAAAAAAAGGAGAGAAAGATTTGACAATGAGAATCGCACGCCCACGCACCAAGAAATCTTCTCCTCTCACCATCGGAATTCGAATCCGGGATCGACAAGTGCAGATCAGTCATAGGCTTGATCGGGATTTCCTTCTTCGGTTGCCTCTTGGCTTCCTCCTTCCTACAAGACGGAAAACTCATCGTAAATCGATGCTGAGAAGGGTTTCGAGAATCCTCGAAGAACTTCAGAGAGGGAATTAATTAGTTCACGGTGCGAGGTTCACGGCCTAGTTCGTAAATTCATCCTTACTGAGGCATTCATCTCCAACTTGACACACGAACACATCATTATATTCTCTCGTTCTAAATGAGCTTTTTACATGGGTAAAAGTAACGAAACAAAAACATTTACGAACTCGACCAAGTGTTGATGTTAACTGAGCTGAAATGAATATTTAAAAACCTTTTCACAATAACGCCTCCGTCCTTGACTCCAAGATTTCCTTCAATATCACGTAGATGTCTCCCCTAATCTGCTCGATTTTGTAACATCTAGGATTCTCATGATACAATTACTGTAAATTATTTCTTCCAGTAAGATTTTTTCTTAAACCAAACCTAGCAGACACATTCAAATAAACTCAAACCCGAAATAAGTATGCGCAGAAAAGAGAAAAACCTTTTTCAAGGTATCGAAATTACAAAATTTTCGCATCAAGATCTTCAGTGAAGACTCAGGATCATCAAAAATATTCATCATTGGACTTTAAAAATGGATTCCCCTGTAAAAAAGAGCGAAGGTTTGCTTCGCTTCATGCAACTTGACACAGACAACGGTATTTCCAAGAAGGTTTCTTCCACAAGGACTCGGAGGTGGTGGGAAGTCCAGTCACGACTTGAGATGCAAATAGAATGATAATTACGGCATACAGAAAGGTCACGCCTTTTCAACAGACAGGATTACGGTTATCTACAAGAATTTCTTTTCTTTCGCAGTCGACTAAAAAATTTGCATATTCAGCTCATGAGAGAGCCATTTCATCAACGTTCCCTCGGGACACAATAAAAAATACCATAAGAAACGGCGCTCATGAAATAATGAACTGCATAAATACTGTGGAGTACTTCAGGCTTCCTCGTGAATGACTCATGGACTCATGAAAACGGAGACATCAGGTATTTTTAAAACTTCATCATTTTCATGTCTTACAAAATGTAGATTCTCACTTTCAGAACACGGCAGCATGCAACTCACGTCATTACATCATAACTGAAGTATTTTTCTAAAAAAAAAAAAAAAATCCACATACGACGAACCAATAGAAACGGAAATAGAAAACGTTGACCAACAGCATTTACAGTTTAAAAAACCAGCACTAATACGGTACTGCAGAAAGTCCAAAAAATTACGCGCAGTCAGAAATTCGAAATGGAATCCAGTTTTTCGCCCCCATCAAAATCGAAAACCTTGAAAATTCCGCACCAAATTTCCACCAACGGGTGAGAGACATTCGCGAGGTTCATCTAAGCCTAAGGACTGTTAGCTCATAAAATATATCCATAACTTCCAACTTCATCATAAATTAACGCTGACAGCTGTTAAGTAAGTTTGCAGACAGTCTAATCCAGATCAAAAGATGATATTGACGCACTTCGAGGTAACTGGGACATTCGCATGAACTTCAGGGACGCAGACCGTGTAATTTCTCAGCCAACGATCAAAGAATAAATTTATAGAACGGTTGGTTCGTAAGTTCTGCCAGTCTTGAGCTTTCCTTGGTTGAAACTTCTGGAATACGCGGTGACAGACTTTCAAACGAATACAGTATATGAATCGATAATTTCCGTTATAAAGCACTATATTTACTCAAGCACCATTCGCATCTATTTTTCAAAATCAACTGAGAAAAAACAACGGTGCGCATCATAAGCGAGTAAACAATTTTTCAAAATAATTTGGACGTTCAGGTGCTCATGATAAAGTATTTATTAAATATAGAAAATAAATTTTTTTTTATTGGAAATAATGGCGAATGAAATCAATCTGGGTTCAATCCATGTCATTTTTCATTACTTTGATGCATTTAAAATTTAAAAAATTTGCCATTTACAGTCACTGGACATGGGGTGCGCGTCATATTTGGGGATATGATTTTATCTAAATTTTATATCCAAAAAATTAGGTGCGAGTGGTACTCAAGTACTGTACCGTAAATACAGTAACTCATTTAACATTGTGGCTATTGGACAGGGACCTAAGAAACAAATTTGTAGTGGGCGATTTTTCATTATTATGACATTATCCTGTATGGCGATTTCTTCGTGGCTCGATAGGGTTCCTTACGACAACAATCCACGGAAAAAATATCTCCCTTACGACTAATTTTTTCAAGTCCCTCGAATTTCGTTGGAGAGAGTGAGTCCACCTGTATTAGAAAAAAAAAACATCGACAGCAAGAACAAAAAAAAAACTCACGAAGTTTCGAGCTTCTCAGCCAGTGTCTCCAAAATGCCCACACACTGCCTGTGATAGTCCAGCAGGCCCTCAGCAAACGCGGCCAACTGCGAGATCTGCTCCACATCGCTGTCCAGCAACGCATTCATGCCCACCTGCGCGTGATGCAGGGACTCGCCAAACTTCTCCAGGGCCATCTTCAACTCGTCGTCTGACGCCATGGAAACTAAACCCACGCAGGCCAAGCCCCGTTACAACGGGGACACACATCAAACCACGGCCAATGGGTTCAATCATCAGCCAAGCATTTTTTTTTTTAAACGGCAACTATGGGCCTAAAATCAACGCCCCCGGGTTCCTTTCTCCCCCAATCCAACACCTCAGGTAGTGCCCGCACGGAAAACAAACTTCTTGTACACAACTTCGCCTTTTCAACGCATGATACATGATACAGTGGGTACACCGCGGATAATGTATTCTTCATCTGTTCTCGCAATTAATTAGACTGTTAGGGATTCTAGCTTCGGCTAACGGACTGCGTAAAAAATTATCACAAGCAAAAGCTAGTCCAGGATATGGTTTAATGAACGGAATGCGTAGAATCTTCCAGTGACCGTTCCGAGTCGGATATCATTAAACGCAAAACATTAAGCTTCCCATTCGAAAGGAAAAAGTGTACCGACAAGGGAACCTCAGTACCGTATTGACTCGAGCACCAGGATTTTTTGGTAAAAATTAGACTGCACATAAAATTGTATCCGCAAGTAAGACGGCAAACCATTTTCCGTGACTCTACAACTGCAATATTTCAAAAATTAGAACACGTACATTTGAATTTAGACTATAATTGATCCTGAATTCAAGTAATTCTCGATTTTTTTTACAGAACAATAGTTTTTTCTGCTTAAATTGCTTCTGAATTTCCCATTGGAATCAAATAAGATAAATACTTGCATTTCTAAAAATAAATACGAATTTACACCCACCAATGACGCACACCCTCCTTTTTTCCGCTCAATTTTGAAAAAAGTGCGGGTGGGGCTCGAGTAAATACGGTGATGTTTATATTTATCATGATGGGGAGTGAGAAAGTTCGGTATCCCACAGCCATGCGTTGAATCAGTAGAGGTGAATTTCGTAGTAATTTTTCCGAACGTGCGATCTTTTTTGCTTTTGTTTTGGGTGTGTGGTGAAGAACGAACCGAAAATCCTCGGCAGTTGCCAAGAAGCCAAACTCACCGCGTTATTGCGTGCGATTACAGAGCCGACAAGAGCGTGGAGACAAAGGAAGAAGAGCAAAGGGAACATAGAAAAAAAAAAGAACTTGAGTGCTCATCACTTCTCTTCTCCCACGTGGCACTTCATTTTTTCCCCGGTTATCGTGAGGAATTCAGAAACCATCCAGCTGCTTTTCCAAAGCATGGACCCGACATTCTTACGGCTATCAAAAATCTCCCGGCATTTCCGCTTTAGCATCCGGGTTAATGTTCTAGTTTTCCCACAGGAAGGAACGCGGTTTAAGAACCTCATCATTCATTATAACTATAAAAATTGAAAACTTTATTCAATGTGCCCAACAGCAAGAAAATTATACAGTACTCGACCATTTCTTTTCACAAAAAACAGCTCAATCTTTAAAAAAATTTCAGAAAACCTTTCACGAAGATTTTCAAAGGATTTGCAACTGCCAAATGCCTGATCATTGGGTGCACGAAAGTCAGAATCCTAAATGAAGTGTCAGATCATGAACGAGATTCAACCACTTACACGAAAAACATTCTTCACCACTTCATAATAATCAAAACTTCAGATGATGAATAAACTAGGAAAATTTTCTTATTTAAAATTACCAATTAAGGAATGACCCAAATATCATGTGCCTCAGGAGACAATTTTCATAACGATTGAAGACCCTTCAGAAGACATTTCAAATTGTCGACGTCAATCATAAATATCAACTTATTTCGTTACAATTTACAAAATAAAAGATGGAACTGCTCATATTCCTCCTTGCTTCGATTTTCTCCGCAGTAAAGGTTTTTTTGAATCAAGAAGAAAGGATGACAAAAGTGAAGTACGATTACTTAGTACAGTAAACCAAAATAAAATAAAAATAATTTAAACTGTAGATAAAACATAAAAGTTCTCAACCGAATCCGTCCCTGTCGCAGGTACCTTTACATCGAAGTGTTCCGCTTCAGCAGCATAACAATACTGTACAGTATTATATTTGATTATGCCAGTTCATGCCTTGAAATACAGCATAAAGCAAATAAAGCTCTTCAAAATTAAAACAATTATCGCTTCCAATAAGTTCTAAGGAACTTTAAGGGTTGTGTCGCTTACGTTAAAGGGCACAACCCAAGACTTACGGGAGTGCGTTGTTTCCCAGATGGGCACTGTCGAGTAAATGGGTCTTGTAACAATACGTGACGTGACATTAGTATGACAGAAAAGGGGACATAAATGCTCGAACTATGCGAAAGATGGGTATAAATGGGGCTTGTCCTGAGGGCATTTGCGGTCGACCCGAAGAGCCAGGAGCTTAAAGTTAAGTTAGCAATTCGACAAACTTTTATTTGCTTACGTGGTTTTAGCTATGATCAACTCACCTTTGACTTGCTTCCGTTTCTTGCAATCGTAATCCAATCTTCTGCCCTGGAGCTTCTTTCGATGATGCTGAAAAAAAAGAAGGAAAAATCGAGATTGAAATATGTTCAAAGCGTAAACAACCATCTCATCAACAAAGTTTAGGTAGCACGTCTCCATCCAGGAAATTTGATGAATAAACTGCCTCATGTGATTTCCTGGTTCTTTTCGCGCTATTTTAAGCATTGCATCAATTCTTGACCAAAATTATGAAATCTTTGTACAACTTGAACTTGTGCGACATTTCATACTTAATTACAGTGCTATCTTAAATGCTCATACGGCGTATTACACATTCAAATTACACAATTAGTATGCGCTATTCAAAACTTTTTTTAACCTACAGCATATACTTCGGGTGGAAAAAACTGAATAGACCGCGAAAAAATTCTTGAAAGTTATGCTGATGATTATACGTCAGATAATACTGCACCTCATACAGGCCATGTAGGAAAAAAAAGTCATATGCTCGACTATATTGATTAAACGTGGCATCCGTGATTACG
>CAJPEX010003108.1:0-15199 GCA_905338405.1 Notodromas monacha | reverse complement strand
AGAAAAAAAAAAAGAACTTGAGTGCTCATCACTTCTCTTCTCCCACGTGGCACTTCATTTTTTCCCCGGTTATCGTGAGGAATTCAGAAACCATCCAGCTGCTTTTCCAAAGCATGGACCCGACATTCTTACGGCTATCAAGAATCTCCCGGCATTTCCGCTTTAGCATCCGGGTTAATGTTCTAGTTTTCCCACAGGAAGGAACGCGGTTTAAGAACCTCATGATTCATTATAACTATAAAAATTTAAAACTTTATTCAATGTGCCTAACAGCAAGAAAATTATACAGTACTCGACCTTTTCTTCTCACAAAAAACAGCTCACTTTTTCAAAAAATTTTAGAAAGCCTTTCACGAAGATTTTCATAGGATTTACAACTGCCAAATGCCTGATCATTGAATACACGAAATGTCAGTATCCTACACGAAGTGTCAGATCATGAACGAGATTCAACCACTTACACGAAGAACACTCTTCACCACTTCAAAATAATCAAAACTTCAAATGATGAATAGACTAGGAAAATTTTCTTATTTTAAATTACCAATTAAGGAATGACCAATTGTCATGTGCCTCAGGAGACAATTTTCATGACCAATTGGGAGAAAATTTTCATAACGATTTAAGACCCTTCAGAAGACATTTCAAATTGTCGACGTCAATCATAAATATCAACTTATTTCGTTACAATTTACAAAATAAAAGATGGAACTGCTCATATTCCTCCTTGCTTCGATTTTTCTCCGCAGTAAAGGTTTTTCTGAATCAAGAAGAAAGGATGACAAAAGTGAAGCACGATTACTTAGTACAGTAATCCAAAATAAAATAAAAATAATTTAAACTGTAGATAAGACATAAAAGTTCTCAACAGAATCCGTCCCTGTCGCAGGTACCTTTACATCGAAGTGTTCCGCTTCAGCAGCATAACAATACAGTATTATATTTGATTATGCCAGTTCATGCCTTGAAATACAGCATAAAGCAAATAAAGCTCTTCAAAATTAAAACAGAATAGCGAAGGTTATTCAAGATTCCTTGAAATTCCCAACACAGCGAATGCAATTTCCCGTGTTGGGTTCTGAATGCCCTCACGCAACAAAGGGTCTACCCGTGACAGCTCATTTACCCAGAACATTGAATACGTGACGTGACATTAGTAGGACAGAAAAGGGGACATAAATGCTGCTTGATACGCTTTCTACCCATATTTACCCCGAACAGGACTCCCGTAAACGCCAGCTGGGCTTCTCGGTCCTCGAATTTCAATTCAATCGTTAAGCTGTTTGAAAATAAACGAATGCACCAAAATCGCATCATCAACTCACCTTTGACTTGCTTCCGTTTCTTGCAATCGTAATCCAATCTTCTGCCCTGGAGCTTCTTTCGATGATGCTGAGAGAAAATGGAAAAATCGAGATTGAAATATGTTCAAAGCGTAAACAACCATCTCATCAACAAAGTTTAGGTAGCACGTCTCCATCCAGGAAATGTGATGAAAAAACTGCCTCATGTGATTTCCTGGTTCTTTTCGCGCTATTCTAAGCATTGCATCAATTCTTGACCGAAATTATGAAATCTTTGTACAACTTGAACTTGTGCGACATTTCATACTTAATTACAGTGCTATCTTGAATGCTCATACGGCGTATTACACATTCAAATTACACAATTAGTATGCGCTATTCAAAACTTTTTTTAAAGATGTCGTATATGAAGCCCACCTTTTTTGACTTATCTGGCGCTTTTTTAAGAACTTTCAATACGACTACTAATATGCAGTCTATTATGACGTGGAGTATGTCCGGTACATCCTTTTTTTTCAGTATAGCTCGACTATATTGATTAAACGTGGCATCCGTGATTACGGGCGCCATTTTTTCGAGAAAGAAGTAATGTTGGCAAATATTAATCCCTCCAAGACTTACCAGCACTTCCTTTATGTCCTTGGTTTGTAAGTGGTGCAACGGTTCCAGGAAATTTTGTTTAATTGCGTCATCCAGGGAATATTTCACATCGGCCATCTGCTTCAAGCTCTCGCCGAACTCATTCAGCGCGTCAGCTGTCCCGAAACACGAAAAAACGTATTCCTTAAAGTGTGTTATAGTTCTTAAGTGTTCCCTCGATAGTGCTCTGGACTTGTAGTAGATTTGGCGTAGAGTATAACCAAGTTCTTTACATGACCTTATGGTACTGTTGCAAATGTAACGTTCACGAAAAATTCCTCTCTATATTTTCACGTATTATCTTTCACGCAAAATCATCATTCCTACATCATCTTTCGCGTGTCTCCGAATATGGCAAGGCATATTCGGAGCTGCTTTACTGTTCAGCATTTTTTGCCTTGAAACATTACCAGGAATTTGTAACGTTTTTTTTAAAGGGGGATGAGAAGCATTCTTCACATTCGTTTTTTTATGCATTATTCGCATCAAAAGTTTATTTGTTTGAGAGCGTGAGATTTGATTGCTCAACACCAGCATTTTAGTTTTCGTCTATTTTTCGCTCTCCTGTGAGTTCTGTGACGACTAATATGAAAACAAACAGAAACTCAGGTGTAGACTATGACTTATTCGTGTGAACAGGTGCCACGATTTAAATCTGAAGAGTCGAGAAAGGAATTTCTGAATAACGATGATCTGAATTCAGCTTACAAAAAGCGGAATCCGTGTCCAGCTTCTTCGCATACGTAATCATGCATTCCCCGAGCAATCCTTCCGGTTGGGGATAAGTGGCCGCTTTCGCTTGTCCACTTAGTTTTGCATAAGGAATTTCACACAATATCAAGAATTCACAAGGGAGCTATCACGAGACCTGAACATCATCTAAACCGCATCTCATATTGGTTCAAGAAATGTACTGGAATACCATGACAACGTTTACATTTGTTCACGAAAAATTCCTCTCTATATTTTTACGTATTATCTTTCACGCAAAATCATCATTCCTACATCATCTTTCGCGTGTCTCCGAATATGGCAAGGCATATTCGGAGCTGCTTTAGTGTTCAGCATTTTTTGCCTTGAAACATTACCAGGAATTTGTAACGTTTTTTTAAAGGGGGATGAGAAGCATTCTTCACATTCGTTTTTTCATGCATTATTCGCATCAAAAGTTTATTTGTTTGAGAGCGTGAGATTTGATTACTTCACACCAGCATTTTAGTTTTCGTCTATTTTTCGCTCTCCTGTGAGCGCTGTGACGACTAATATGAAAACAAACAGAAACTCAGGTGTAGACTATGACTTATTCGTGTGAACAGGTGCCACGATTTATATCTGAAGAGTCGAGAAAGGAATTTCTGAATGACGATGATCTGAATTCAGCTTACAAAAAGCGGAATCCGTGTCCAGCTTCTTCGCATACGTAATCATGCATTCCCCGAGCAATCCTTCCGGTTGGGGATAAGTGGCCGCTTTCGCTTGTCCACTTAGTTTAGAGATACCTTTGACAGCAGCCATTTTGGCTCGAATGCCGGGATTCGGCTGTAAATATTCCTTCGTTTTGGTCTGAAGCTCTTCCACGAGTTCTGACATAGCGTCCGTTTTCTAGGAAGAAAAAAAAAAGGTTATCAATTCAATACAAAAAACGATTGAACAGGCTCTGGTTCATCCTCGGTAAGATCTATCCCCTTGAGTGTTTTCGCAAGCATGTGCCAAATGTTAACCCTCACTTAAGGTACAGAATCTAGGTCAGCTAGTTGTAGAGTCAAATAAGGGGGCGTTGGTTAACTGGAAGGTTGCCAAAATCGCGGCAACACGCTTAAAATAATCAAAAAATATTTTAGAAAAAATTTCAACTTATTCATACCCGTTCCATTTCCATGAAGTCCTCGTCCAGCTTCGTCCCCTCAGCACCACCGATCTTCTCGTTAACATACTTGAAGACGCAATAAAATTTCAGATGAAGCCTCGACTGTTGACCACAGATTAACCTACCTGGTTGGCTTTGTTGAATTGCTTCTTCAATCCGGCAAACGCCATCGTAGTTTATTGCACTTCGTTTCACTCACTGTCACAGACAGCTACAACACGGGATACGTCCTTCAGATGCCTCCTGGGCTTGTTTCTCTTGAGCTCGTTACGCGCAGCAACTCAGTCACTCAACATCGCTTTTGATTCACAAGCGAGCAAACCTTGATAACACAGATACACTCAACAACCCATAACCGAATTTCGGAATGCTGGGAAACAAATCAATCTGAAAAAAAATTGGGAGAGTTGAACATAATGTCACACAATATGAAAAAGCAAGCAGGATAAAATAAAAGTTCATTACAATGTATTCGTATCAAAATTAGTAAATACAAAATCAGACGGAATTAGTCAGACACTTGATCATGACATTCCTCAAGTTCACCAAGAACTTGAAATCCACCACTCCGTTCGCGTTTCTGCAGAGCTGCTCCAAGCCGGGCACGTCACGGGGTTCAGATGACAGTACTGAAATGGAATCTCCAAATTAAAACTCGACAAGCTATGAAAATGCGGTTCTGATCATCCTCACGTTCGATGACTGGCTTCGAAACTCGAATTACGCAAAAGCAACGTCTGCTTGCAGATGTCTCCAACAAGTTCCAAAAGCTGATTTTGAGCGCATTATCCTCTTCAGGCGTTATCCGAAAACTAAGGAGCTCTTCTATGTCATTGATTTCCGCAAGAATACACCTCAATTTTTCCTGAGCATGTTTCACGTCTTTACTGCCGTCACTCGCATCTGAACGAGGAACAAGTTCAATTATCAATGGGAAACACACCCTGACCACGCGCGAGCTTGACACAAATACACATATTAAACGAACAATACACGTACAGCAGAACTATGATTACTGCATACAGTACTCACGTTTCATAGTTCTTTTTACGCCAGAACTTTTTATGGCTTGAACTTCAGGGTCAAGCCACTCCTTATTTACCAATGCACTCTGCACTTCACTATTCACTGATGAAGAATACATTTCCAACTCCGCGGCGCGGCGGTAACTTTTAGCAGCCCCAGCAATTGCAACCGCGAGGTCGTTCTCTATGCCATTGATTGTCTCTTGCAGCACTTCCAGTGATCCTTCTACAAAATAAATTATTAGCGAAGGTAATTCACCTTACACTAAGTAAAGGAATACATACGCCCGGTACGTCCAATGAGTTCTTCAGCACTTGAAACGTAGTTGGAATAAACATCACGCAGTTCATCTTGATGTCGGATGCCCGATTCCGCTATAGATATCATCTGTGCTCGTGACCTTTCACACGACTCCATTATGCTTCGCACGCTTTTGTTCAGGATTTCCTCAAAGTCTACTTCCCCAACAATCATATCGTCCATCGTTACGAACCGAGAGCACTTAACCTACTAACAGGAAATAACGGTGAATCAGACAGCGCTAAAACGGATGCAAGAATTCATCATGAGTCAATCTTTGATTTCATCGACATGAACAGATACGTATTGCGTCATGACGTGTATACATCTAAAAACCACATAACAAGCTCACTTTAATTCTACAGTATATACTGTGCTTACTACCATGAATGGATCAAGGGAGGATAGACCTTGACCTAGTACCACTTGACAACACACGATCAGATTCTTCCTACAATTCATTTGCAAAACGAGTCAGCTATGTAACGTACTTCTACAAGTCAGCGAAAATTTCATCATCGCGCACACAACCCAAAACTGAACCTTTCCTTGAGCTTGCTCATCCCCAACCCGTCCGCACACTCGGCGACAAATCTCAGCTTAAACATATTTTCAGCAAGACGGTCGCCATTTTGAATCCTTACCATCAGTAGAGAGGAACGACTTGAGCACAGGGAACTTCGAGCAGAGCACACCACAAACCTCGCCGTACACTGTATGGATCTGTCCAGTACTGTATTTCAGAATTGTAAATCGTCCGGCCTTGGATTAGTTGCACTTACCAGTCAAAAATCTTAATGTATCACCAGGAAATAAAACCACTCTGGTGATCACATTTGAACAGCTTTAAACCTCAGAAAATTCCTTGAATAAGGCGCCAGTAACTTTTCCAATCCTTACCAGCAGCAAGTACTTGCAATTTTCTTTGTGAAATGAAATTTCTTAGTTATTTCATGTCTACGGCATCGTTAAGCTGACGAATTAAATATGCATGAATAATTCAGGAATATGAAAACCTCGTGCACAATTCTATTTCGAAGTTGATACTCATGCGCAGCCAGATATTTAATGAAAAATGGCCATCCTTCTGCGGTCAAATTAATCTTTAATACATTCAGTAACATTTTCATAATCTAAGCAATATAATAAGCAGCATCAACAAAGTTAACACCGACAATACTACTGCATAGGTACATATAAATTGGATGTGCGCTTATTCAAAAAAATTCAAAATATCTTCAAGCACGAAATGAAATACAGTACTGTAGTCTGTTTGCTTCGCGTGTTTGAAAATACTGCTCAAAAACGCTTATCCACAATAGAAACCAGGAAATGTAAAAAACGAAGATAAAAACAAGAACATGGTTCATGCATTTCGATCCTCCCAGCAGATAAACCCAAATACAGAATCCATAAATCGTTCACATGAACATAATCATTATTGAGCCAAAAAAGATGAGAATAAGAATATAGGCGCATCAAATTCAGTATTCATCAATAATACACAGATTTTCAGATGAACCCCAACTTACGAAATGAAATAAAAGACGTTGAACCAAAATTCATCGCATTTTATTGCACTAACAACAATGCTTGAATGCCGCGGACTTCGTCTCCCACGCTTTCCGAGAACTAAACGCATACTTCGCAGATTTCAGCAAATAACGTTCCCACAACCTCTCCAAATAAGATCCCATCAGGAAATAATAATCCACAAACCATTCCAAGTCTCCATCAGCACATATATCTATAAGAACAACACGAAACTGCGGCAGCCTGTGTTCTCACAATACGTCAGCACAAGCACGAAACCTATACAATCACGGTCTATAGAAACGAGTCCGGCTCATTTCACATTGCTGACTAAACTTATATAGAACCTTACAATAATAAACCAAGCACTTTATATATCCAGGATAACTTACATAATTTACACAATCCGGATCGCATGTCATTTCTTCACCGCAAATATACCGTCGAAGTGAGAAAACGCCCGCAGTTTCATAATTTAAATGCGGAATATTTTCTCACTTGTCGAGAGGGAAGAGCGGAAAATATCTTTCACCGAAACAAAGAAAAAAGTCAAAGGATACCATTTTCGCGGTCACCGGTAGTAACTTGACTGATGAACAGCGCATTAAATTACAGGGCTGACTTACGACATGTCATACACACGAGAGGTCCTCAGAAGTTGTTTTGACGTCCACAATTATCCAGAGAAAGTGAATCTTGATTCAATTACGTACTTTTTCCGCTGTCTTTCGCGCTTTTTAGACGTCCATTCCTTCCCACTTGTATGTGTTTTGCACTGCTGGCATATAAGTGTAGTCGTACAACTGAGACCTGATGAAAGATTCCATGCATTTCGGCTTCGGGTGAACTGACGCCATTCCTGTAAGAATAATTTCATCAAGTGGAAGTGTCCTCTGATAAATAAATCGGTAGCCGCGAAATGAACACGCGAGGATTCAAACGCTTCGTGTACAAAAATGTATCTTTTCAAAAGAATAGTCATCAGGTTTAAGCAGGAGTGAGAGGGAGAACAAAGTTTCAGCTTTTTTTGGTACAGTATCAAAAAATTATCAAATCCTGGTGCCGAAAACAAATTTTTTTTGCTCAATTATAATAATTATTTTTTTATACAAATACGCTGAACTCCAGAGGCATACACGGATGTATCCCAAAGGAACACTGGGATAGGCCGGCGCGAAAGGCAAAAAAAAAATTTGCATTCAGCACCGAAGGAACCATCAGAAGCCAAAAACTTGAAAGAAATATGGGTCAAGCCAAGTCGTCCCGCTGAATCATCGAGATATCACGGACTCAGGCCAATTGTAGGTATCGGGGAACGATTGGACGTAATTCATTTCGAACAGCTGCGCGCGGATGAATTTTTCCAGGTTTTCCGGCCGGGGTATCATCGACGCGAGGCCTTGATAAGACATAAAAATCATAACATAAATCCAATTACATGTACTCCCATAAAACCAACATTTAATCACCAGAAGCACTTGAACCTGTCGGATGTAAAAATTGGGAGCAAGATTTCAGAACGCTTTAATAAAAAAAAAATCAAACCAACCCTGGTTTCGTACAGTAAGCCGATAAAATAAAAAAAAAGCGGGTAGATATGTTACTAGTAAACGAAAAGTCTATTCTAAATTTTGCTTCGACTGAATCTCAAGGAAATTGCTATAGCAGCGCATTCCTATTCACAATATTTCTTTCTAGATGACATTTAAATATTTAGGATTTTCGCTCGCCATAAATTTTCGAAAAAAGAAGGAAAAACTAGAAAACAAAGCTGTTATGAATCACACAATACTGTATTTTGTTACACACCGAGCTAACTGACTTTTTCGTAGCACAGCAACGTTTGGAGGGCACGTAGGGATTATGCGATAATTCTTTAGAAAACTGATGGAAAAGCGGCTTATTCGTGAATATTTCCGATTACTATATGAAGCTTGACTGACCATGTCTGTAGGCGTATTCACCGATATCTACAGCAATCTTGACGGAACATTCCCGGATGGCGTTCAGAGGTGGGTAAACTCGACGGTAACTCAAGTCGTCATCGCTCACAATGCTTGCCAATTTCTAAAAAAAATAATCAGAGCATAATGTAAAACGAACAAGTATTGAACGAACGCTGCAGAGGACAAGGCAAAAGACAACTCCGACACGAAGTCTAAAAAAAAGCGTCCATTATTTCTATAAGATAAAAACGTTTTTTCTTTCTTCTAAAATTGGTTTTAAACAAATTAATATCTTTAATACTGATGCATCGTATTATTTTTGTACTGTTCTCGGTTCTTTCGAAAAATCTTTTTTTCTCGTTGCGAACCGAGAATACCGGCAACAGCCACAGAATCAGTACCTTGGTTGAATAATATTTTGTTGGAAATTTTCCTGGAGAGTATAGATTGATTTAGATGGGAATTTATGAAAGAATTTTTCAAACCTAGAGGTCCAGAATATCATTTCATAATATCGTTCATACACTTGGATATTTAATTTCAACTCAATCGTATCAAGTCCAATCATTATTCGAGGCATCAAATTAGTGATGAAAATCTTCACAAAATTGAGTACTCTACTACAATATCCATCTTGAGGCACAAAAAAGTCAAGCATCGTCTCATATACAGTATATGCACCTAGAAATACAGTATAAAAAAAATACGTAAAATCAGCACAAACCTGCGCAGCACGAAGGAAAATTCCTTCAGTGATTTGATGAATTCCAACGGAAATAACTCCTAAAGCAACACCGGGGAAGATATACGCATTGTTTCCTTGTCCCGGATGGAATTCTTTGCCCTTGTAATTGTAATTCGGGAACGGGCTTCCACTCGCAAAAACGCAACGTCCCTGAAATACATACAAATTGAATGAAAATATACCTCGTGGATGTGTGAATGATCAGCATTCATCGAAGGATTTCTCATCCAGCGGAACTCACGTCAGTGTTAACATAGGCTTCTTCCGCAGTACATTCCGCCTTCGACGTAGGGTTCGAAAGCGCAAAAATCACTGGGATATCATTCATTTCACCCATTTTCCTCAGAATCTTCTCGGTGAAAACTTTCGGCACCCCAGCAGCACCTAGAATAAATCAAACATAATTTTATTAATGATGCAAAAGGCCTTGAAAAACGCATTTCGAAATAATACATCGCGTTACATGAGACAGAAAATTTCAAATCGCCGTTGTTTTTGTGTGGATTTAGCAGGATTCTCAAGACCCTCGGTGCAAAGTTCAGCCGCTCACAACGGAAATACAGTTTAATAAGTGTACGCCATCTAGGAAGATATTGTGCAGTCGTGATTGACCTGGTGAGTCCGCGACAATATAAAACTGTTCCAAGTCAGCAAGATGTCACTTCTCTTGCATTTCGAATCCGGTTTTCCTCCGCATAATCTTCGGTACACTTCCGCATGCGTTTCATTCACGATTTTAATCATGATAAGAAAGAAAAATTTCCCACGATGACACACATGAACGTTTTTGACACTCACCAACAAGAATAGTCGGCTTCATCTTCTCGACAATTTTCTCCAAATCGTACATAGGTTCGTGGTCGTGAGCATAATGAACCTTGTGTCCCGTCAAGTTGCCTTCAGGACGGCCTTTGCAGATCAGACCACGTCTATCAACCAACCAGATCTTGCTCCTCGCCTTTTCAATGTCCAGGCCTTCTTCGACCATCGCCAGTACCAACAAATTGGCTATTCCAAGGGAGGCCTAAACAAAATAAAAAAAATTAAGTGTTCAGAGCAATAAGAAATTGAATCGGTGAAAAAAAGACGAAACAAATTACCTCCCCAGCCCCTTGGAATAGAAACGTGTTGTCGGAAAGCTTCTTTTTTGTGACGCGAAGCGAACCGAGAATACCGGCAACAGCCACAGAAGCAGTACCTTGGATGTCGTCATTGAAAGTGCAGTAACGGTCCCTGTACTTGTCCAAAAACCTGAAGGCATTGGCATTCCCGAAGTCCTCGAACTGGAAAAAAGTATTACCAAAATTGTTCGTGAGAGACAGAGGCGAACGCAATCGCAATATTCTCAAGACAGTACACCGTTTCCAACAAAGCCGTCAAACTCAAGAAAATAATAGCAACAATTTTTCGCGAATGACGGGGAAAATAACAGTCATATTCTCAATAGACAGTTTCCAACGGAGTCCTCAAACTGGAAAAAAAAAAAGAATTACCAATATGTTCGTGACTCATGGGAAACACGATTTTAATCTTAATAAAACGTTTCCAGCAAAATAAAGATTTGTTCATGCTCCATTAAAGTTATGAATAAAAATTGAAACCCATCAGCAATCGGAAAGGATTAGCTCCGAATTAATTTTTCAACAAATATATTCATTTTCATTGGCTATTCTTGCCTGTATGAGACAGTTTTGACCATAGCGTCGAACGACAGCCTCCATGAATTCATCAATCAACGCATCGTACGCCTCGCCAGTCTCACGCTTCTGACGTAGTCCGATGTAGAAAGGGTCCTTCAAGAAATCCTGATTGGAGAGAAAAAGGAACACTTCAAGAATAAATTCACGAACATCCACAAAACTAGTGCATTTAAATAAAGAGAAGGCTTGAAAAAAAGTGTACGAAAATCGGCCGACAAGCAAGCTGAAAAATTGGCGCTTTTCCGCCAATTGATTACATAGGTTATGTGATTTAAAGGCTTAGGCACCAATAAAAAAAAACATTCAATCAAGATTCAATGCTATCCTGATTGTTTTCGAACATTCTCTCTTCTGTCTTATCTCAAATGATAAGATACATGCACACATGATACACAATTGCCACGAATGGATTCAAAAACTGAGAGAAGGGCTGCAAAGTGTTCCACATACCAATGTATTTACAGTGAAAACCCCCTGCTAAAGATGAATCAAAGCTCATTAAAATCTTGCTACAGCGAACACCCAAGTGACCAGCGAAAAAAATTGTGATAATGAAATACAGTATTCATTACAAAAGACTCGCTTGTAACAGATGTTGATTGCACTGTTTTCAGAACATCGAAAAATAAAATTGCGCGGGGAACTGGTATTGAATACTTGAAAGGTTCTGTCCATCAATTAACATTTTATAGTACTACAACACAAAATGTTGTTACACTGAGATCACAGGTGTAAATAAGCTTGTAGAAAAACGATTTCTACAGCGCAGTTCCTACAAAGAAATTGCTGAAACCTTATGAAAAATTTGTTTCAATAAAAATTATATTATAATTAAGGTATATTAAATCATTTATGAAATAACTTTAGAAAAAATTAGAATACTTCAGCATAATAAAAATTACATTCCTTGGAAAATGGACAGATGAACATTTTCCAACCCCGTACTATTACCTCCTGTGTGTGGGGTCAATAAATGCGGTGTGTAGTCGCTAAAAAAGAAGATCAGCAGTCAAAGCAAAAAATTGGGTTGAACAAACCTCATTGTTGGTGCCAACATCAATCATGATGGGCAAACACTGATGAGGTTTGATACCAGCCAGAGCAGTGTACAGTGCCAGTTTTCCGACTGGAATACCCATTCCTTGGGCACCCAGATCTCCCAGTCCCAAGATCCGTTCTCCATCAGTGACAACAATAGCCCTCACATCATTCTCAGGCCTGGTGAGAAACAAAGTACAGTATTCAAAAATTTTTTTCATGATTCAAAATGTACTGTCAGTCCAAGAAGTTCCCCATCATAAATACAAGGAAATTGCCAATTGTTTCCTTAACCAGCATCTCTTTTTTTCTTGGCGCTAAATTGAATTTAATTTTGGTAAAGAAAATCCGAAAATGGTTTACAAATATTTAAAAAAAATGATGCACATTTTCAATAATCATTCCAAATTCTTCGTAGCGTTTCAACCGTTTACAAACTCCAGAAGTGTTCAAGAATAACAAAAATTTTAAATTCCAACAGCAAGGGGATGAGCTCTGCACTCAGCGTCTCCTCTTCGATTTAAACTGCCTGAGAAAAATTCAGAAAGCTTCGGGTTGAGCAAATACATCTCGAGAAAATTCCAAGTCTATTTTCTCCATTTAAACAAAACAAAAAACCCACAGCAACCAGAAAAGCACACGACTGCAAATAAAGTAAGAACCAAATTGAATCTGTCTAAAAATGGCCACCTTGGATAGAGAATTTCATTACAGTACATGTACTGCACTAAAAAAAAGAAAAACAAAGGTTGCCACGCACATAAAAGGCAAACAGTCAATAATCCCGTACTCACCAGTTCCGGAGAATGTCATAAACGTGACCGCGGTCATGGATTGTAATAAACAATCCCCGAGGTCGACGGTAAATGAGGCCAAATTTCTGACACACCAACCCAACAGTAGGAGTGTAAACAATCGGCATCAAGTCCGAGACATTTTCAGACAAAACACGGTAGAAAAGCCGTTCGTTTCGGTCCTACAAACACACACACACACACATTCAGAATACAAATTACTGTATATCTATTCCTTATCAGTAAATACTGCGGTACCTCGGTTGTAGGATGTCCGTAACTGAAGAAGTTTATTGACCAAGTACTGTATTGTAGAATTGCTCAAAGTTGACATATTGGTTCCAGAACACCCAAAAAATGTTTCACCAAAGAGATTCAAGGCTAGATAAAATTTTAAATTCGTTCCACATTCCGGGAAATTTATTTAATAAATTTCAAAATTCTTGGAAACATGAGTTTCTGAAATGCATTCAATGTATGAAAAATTCTTTCGAAAATCACCTGGCAACCACATATCCCTTCGATTTCAGTCCACAACACGAAATGGTATCGATTTGATTAAAATTTTAAATTTACGTTCCAAAAAGCCTTTCACCCGAGAAATGTAGAGCGGAATAAAAATTTCCAATTCGAAATATACTTCATAAAATTCAAAATTGTTGGAAACACGGAAAAAGAAACCTTTTAAATTCAAGATTGCGACCAAGAGATCTCGAAAATTAGCTAGGAACCAAATTTTCTCCGCATTTCGATCTATAATCTGATGCAATAGCAAGAGTAAAAACTGACGGAAGCCATATCGCAATAAGTCCGTTAAGCGAGGCACGAATATGTTAAATTACATTCTTGGATTTTCTTCATATATTTCTGCTTTACCTGCAGTGAAGCGAGGTAGACGTATTTGTTGAGATCCTCATCATATCGGTTGACATTGGACAGACAAAGTTGGACCTGATCCTCCTGGGTTTTGAATCGGGCCGGGAGCAACCCGTGAATGCCCAACTTTTGGCGTTCCTCCAAAGTAAACGCCATACCCTGAGAGGAGAAATCGAAAAACCCCGGTTAAGATAACACATCACATTCCAAAGTTTTGTTTACGGCATCATGAGGTTTTTTTCTATAAAAGCTTTATATACCGACCTTCCTCAAATGTGCTTCACGCAAAAGCTCGTCTTCGGAACTATCAACTCATAATGCAGTACTAAAGCAATGATCTGTTTGAAGCAGTGAATGAAAGCATACAAAGCTCTTACAAAGCATGTGTCCTTGAATCTTTGATTTTGATACTTGCCTAGATGTCGCATCAGCTTTCAAAAAATGATAAGATATCATAACTTGATGTACCGCACTTACAAACATTCCTAACCTCTCAAAGTTTGTAAAAGTTTATTTTAAAAATTGAACTAACCTATAACTAGACTGCCTAAAATCAATGGCAATTGAAATGGCGGTGAACGAAATCAGCTGCAGAAATTTACCATAGTTCTTCAGAAAAATAAAATTTTGGGGGCATTCCACTACATACAAGTACTGTATTATTTTATTATATTCCACATATAAGCATCAATAGTCTCAGCAACATTCGTTTTTCAGAATTGACTATTTACATTCAGTCAGGATGAACTTGTACATATCTGTAATTCATTTTCAAGTAAGTGAAGTACAGTACAATATCCCTTCACGTAATACATATAGAACTTGGATTCAAGAATTGTTAAATTTTCTTGAAGCAAATAATTGCTTGGTTTCTTTTCTATTCATTTGCATATATATACGGGGAATTTCGAGGCATATCGCAGATTATTTAAAATTATTATTTTCAACAACAAAATAAAACACACTCATCATAGGGGATGGGTTGAAATGAGAAATTCCCTCATTCTTATTTGCATTCCGCTGACGCAATCCATAAGCTTTCTTCTCACTCAAGGAAGTGCGAATTTACACGTCCTTCAACAGTTGAATTAATAAGGATTTCACAAGGGCTTGCAACAGACGGATGTTGGAAAAATAATCTGCCATTTCGTCACATTTTTCTAAGACAAAAATACAAATTTTGAAATTAAATTTCCGATAGTAAAATAATCTGAAAACAGATAAACATAGTATTTTCATGCATTAAAAAAATCAAGAACGTTCAAGCGACATCTACGCAATGAAAACAAAAATTCCAGAGTCGGGGACACCAGGCGGTGGAAGCGAAAAAGAGCCTCAGAAGTTTCCACAGAGAGAATTTAATCAATGCATCAAGAACTGTAGATTTAAATTACAATACTTACGAACCATTCGAAAAAATATATCAAAAGC
>CAJPEX010003107.1:0-31901 GCA_905338405.1 Notodromas monacha | reverse complement strand
ATTCAAGTTATCCAAGTTATTCTTGCAAGTTGAGTTCATTGAGTTGTTTTATTCAGTTATACTTTGTGAAATACACTTCTCCCTTTAAACCAGAAATTCCTTGAAGGAATTCCTGGCCCTGTCCCAGACTGTTTAACGTGTTTTATTATCTTTTAATCAACACTCCACATCAAGTTATTTTGATGACATTTGTCCTCAATACGCGGGAAATTGAGTAAATTGATGGAATTTTTCCAACTTGAAATGTTTTTAAAGTGTTCTTTCTTTTTAAGCCGTGA
The DNA here is from genome assembly GCA_905338405.1 of Notodromas monacha. Taxonomy (NCBI): domain Eukaryota; kingdom Metazoa; phylum Arthropoda; class Ostracoda; order Podocopida; family Cyprididae; genus Notodromas; species Notodromas monacha. The sequence continues at coordinate 31,623 of CAJPEX010003107.1, read as the reverse complement.
ACTGAGATATTGATGGTAGAGTACAGTACTTGGTATACTCAAGACGTTGTATAACAATCATTGGCATACAATGTTTTGAAAGGGATTTAAGAGGTGTCGAGAAAAATTTGAAAAGCTCTCAGCTCCAAGGGGTAAACTGGGAAAAAAATTATGTACAGTACTGTAATTTCAAAGTGAACTAAAATGGATCAAATTTGAACGAGGTGCGCCTGAATTGAGACCAAGACCCTGGTTTTAGTCTGATATATATATTTTTTGTCAAATCGAAGTTTCAATTTATATGGTCGTATGCAGTAAAGTAATTTTTTAATGTGGTTTTTTGTTGTTTTTCTTTTGAATCATGTACAGTATGTTTACTGTACAACTTATGATGTACAATTTATGAACGCAATTTTTGAAGAGAACTGTTTGCCGGCATCTGAAATCATCGACAATATTTAGATTTTATAAAAATGTTCAATTTCCGAAAGATCTTTTATTATTTGTGCTTTTATTAATTTTTTGGGGATTATAATATTTTTCTGAAATTCAATTTCCGAAACAAGAAGTTTTTGAAAGCAAAGCTGCAATTAAAGACGTATATTGTATCTACTACATATTCTTATTTATATCTCGTCTGAAATACAGAAGATTTAGACGGAATATGTCAGGTTTATCGTTAACTTTATTTTAGGGTGTCGTCAAACCTTTAAAAACATTTCTCTCTCCAATATTTCTTCATCGAAGGAATGAATTATGTGATGAGAATAATATCGTACTTGATTTTATTGTGCGAAATACTTTATTTTTTTAGTTGAATATGGCGATTTTAAATGTGGGTTGAAGGATTAGGCGCGGCCATCTTGCCGTCAGTTTCGGTTCGTTGCCTCGATATTTTTCCTCGTCCTAGAAAAAATGATGAGGTGCATTAAAGAGGATGGTATTTCGGAAGAAGCAACAGGGTTTTTCTGGTATGAAATATTGAAGATTTCATGCCACGGCGTCTTAGCTTGGCTTTTTCCGAGGAAATTCTATTCAAAATTAATCCTGAGAATCCTGCGTCATTTTTTATTCTTTTCTCGGATGCGTGGAATTTTTCACGAGTTTCCAGTTTTGGATGAAAGTTGGCTTTCGAGTGTAGATGGAAAATGAGAATTCAAATTATGTTTTCGAGGGGCATGCATTTTCTGGATTGTCAAATTTGTGTTTCTGCTTTCTTGTGGGTTTTTATTTGATTTTATTTTCTGTGAAGAGATTCACCTTGCAGTTTATTGCGGTTTTCAAATCGTATTCTACTGTAATTTTACTTGACCTATCAAATCGCAGCGCTACCGAATTTTTCTTTCAACATTCTCCTCAAACTGGGAGGGAGTGTTTTTTTTTAACTTCGACGACTGAGCATGAGAATTTTCTCATGCGTTACGAAAATGGGTTGTTTCCTTTTAATGTATTGTGCAGCTTTGCTGTTGGAATTTTCCGGCAGATGTCGCCTGAATCTCTGAGCAAATTCGTTGAGGCCCGACTGTTTTAATTTTGACAGACGGTGGCGTATGACTTTTTGTAAAATGTAATTGAATTGAGGAAATTTGAACTCATCATCAAGGCTAAGACGCAGCTCGAAATCTCCCAAAAAATTTTTCAATAACAGTCAAATTTCAACTGCATTTTTCACGAAGTCGCACACTTCAGTTGAAACCGCGGTTGGTTATGAAAAATCGTAAATTTCTATGTTTGTTTCTGCAAGAAATCCGATGATTTAAATCGAGGCGTATAATCGGAGGAACATAATTTTCTTTTTCAATACTTCTCATTCTTAAAATTATGAGGATGAGAAACAATTAAATGGAATCAGCAGCAATTTTAGGTGCTTTAATGTTTCGGAGTTTTCTATTACGTATAAATTATTCTACTGAGTGATTCGCGAAGACAGCTTACTTTGACTAAACCTAAATTGCTCTAATATATTCTAAATTAAAAAAAAAACACCAGCGTTAAGCAAATTAAAGTTCATGATTTATTTTTTTCTACGACCGTCGCGTTAATGCCTTGAAAATTGCTTGACTTCGGAAATTTCGGGACGTTGAATTTTTCTGCGAACGGCAGTAGTGACAGCTTTACACACACACACGATTGACGCAAAGCTGATTAAATATACACAAAAATACCCACATTATAATCGAAAGTTTATGGAAGCGTGATGAGGAGTCGAAGCGTGTTTTTCATCAATGATGCATCCCGACCAAGAAGAAACCGTCCAAGTCGACTGATGTGATACGAAGACGACGTGAAGTTTCTCGGCTCAATGAACCGAAATCGTGAAGGGGTTGATCATGTGTCGGGTCACTCACTCACTCACGTTGCTGTTGTATATACAGTATATGTCGGAGAAATCCCTGGCCAAGTCCTTACATGTGGTCTTTTGTAGTTGAAAACCCTCCTCCCCCTTCAAAAAAAAAAAAGGGGGTTGCATCGATGTTTGTCGACTGATTTCATCGCTGGCTTAGCGAGAGGCGGTCGTGGGGAGGGGTGTGGTTTAGGTAGGGTTGCCGGCGGATTGGGTTCGGGTTTGTTTATCCTAGCTGTTTTTTTTATATTTTCTATCTGTGTTTGACTGCTTTTCCTGGGGGAAATGTATGCGGTATATTCTTTAAAAAGTACAATTGTTTTGGCGAAGTGTTCTTGATTTGCTACCTGATACTTTTTTTTTGTAGTGGAACCTCCATAACATTTTATTTTGGTGTTTATCTCACATTTTCGCTTCTGATCAATTAGCCCAGTTAATTACTTTCGCAAATACAGTATTGGAAAAAATCAACGGGAGTAGTACAGCAGTACCTCAAAAATACAGTGAGACCCCGAGATGCGGACGTAATTGGTGCATCAAGAGTGTCCCTAAGTCGAAATGTCCCCAAGTTGAGTCTCATTTTTTCCTTAGATTTACATTATACAATTTTTAATTGGTGTTTTATGGACAAAATACTCGCCATAATTCCATGAAAATAAAAATTGTCTCCGAATTTAAACTGATTCAATCAATATATTTCAACACAATATGGAAAACATTTGGGGAATTGAATACTGATACCTCTGTACAGTACATAGAAATGTTGACATTCTCTGTAAAAAAAAAATGTCAAAAGAAAAAGAGAGAAGGAAGTCCCTCTATGCTGGAGGTAATTTTTTTAATTAGCCAAATGGAGGGTAAATTGGCAAGAGAATTGCCAAAGAAGTTTTCTCGCATCAATTTTAGGGTTGGAAATATCTGTTTCATGTAAATTGGCCTGAAATGTATTAGCAAATTTATCACAAAATGTCCCTATGTTGAGTCAGTGTCTTCATGTTGGGCCTTTTTTATTAACTTTTTTATGGGAAAATAAGTTTCCCTATGTCAAATTGTCCGCATGTTGAAATCTCACTGTATATGATGACGTCTGTGATTTTCTTCAAAATGTTGGGAAAGAAATTTATTGTTTCCTTTAGTGGTAATGAGAACTAAGAACTGAGTAACCCATGGAACGGGGTTGCATCGACGTCGTTGCCCGATTAACTTTGTGAGACAACCCTTGGGTGTTGAATATTTGTCCTAGTTTTTATTTTTTCATGCTCGACTGCTTCAGGGAAAAATGTATAAATTTGCAACAAAAAAACTATAATTGTTAGCTCTTGAGTTGCTTCTTGATTATTCTTCATATTAGAGCCTTCATATTCTCGTGTATTTCTTTCTTATACATTGAAAAAATTTCAGCGAATTATCAATTATCAAGACGAGAATACTGCCCCAAAAATATATAGCTTGACGTCAACGATTTACTTTGAAATGTTGTGAAAGAAATTTGAACTAGTTTTGTTCCTTTGTCCCAGCTCTTATTTTTGCGTTTTACCCTTTCATGGTAAAATGAATTCAATATTCAAGAATGCAGTTTCTATGCATTCGGTCAAAAAGGTGGAGAAATGTTTGATGGACGAGAACTCGCATTTTTAAATGACAATTTTGAAAACATTTTATTCTGGTGTCCATTTTATATTTTTTAGCTTCTGATTAAGAAAGCCAGTTTATTCTTTGATCGAAGCTCACAAGCGATTGAAAATATCTTTTGGGGGAAAATAAAATTGGTCTTTCGTTCTGAAAAAAAAAAGCTACCTACAGTGATTTTTTTTTAGACGGGGGGGGGGGGGTTTCTTTTTTTTTCTTGGGTGTCCAGATATACCCGCTTATAGGATATTGTGTCCATTGCTGAGTAGAAGCTGAGCACCGGAAGCCTGCGATAAGGGATAAAATCTGCTGTTTGGATTATTAGAAATATTCCGTGCTCCTTGGGGACGAAAGTGATTTATTTGGACAGAAGCAATACTGTATGCATTTTTTTTTTCTTGTGAAATGATGGGATGAACGAAATCAATCAGTATTTCTTAAAATTAATATTAATCTTATTAATTTTCCTCTTATTCTACTCCTTCGCAATAGATACGTATGTACTGTGTTAACTACAGTAGTTTCGTAAGTCTGACGTGAAATGAGTTGTTGGTATTCTCAAATTTTGAATGAGATAAGTCTTTACAAAAAGGGCAGCTTCTTTCATAAAAGTTTGATCTTCTTTGAAGCCATTCAAGGTCTGTGCAATTTTCTTTCAATTAAATAAAATTCTGTCCATAATTTGGAAATCTGGTGTAGTACCGTTATTTCTGATGATTATTCGGAGCGCAATTTAGGGAATATTCTTTCAAAATGTTTTTTTTGTGTTGTCCAAAAAAGTCTATAAATGCAGGTGTTTTCAATTTTATCTCAGCTTACTGTCACCAGACTCTGCAGGAAAACCTTACTGTTGTTACTTTGCTTGGCAACATATTATCTAAGGCTGTGTGTGTACAAATTAAAGAGAACACTCATCAAAATCTCTCATTGCAGTATTTTTTTGTTCTCTTAATCAAGTAAATCAAATCAGCTTGCAATGTCATTGATTTCTCAAACCATTTTAAATTAAATTTTTTTTGTCCACTGTGTATATTTGAAATGTATGTTTGTTTTTTTCTTTTTTGGACAGCATTTGAATTTCTGATACTGTAGTTGTGACAGATAATTTTTTATTTCGCGAAGAGTGGGTTAATGGTCAGTGGAGAGTTGAGGGGGCATCTGGTCTGTGCATTATTGATGAGGGTTTTTGCGAGGGTTTCTGTTCGGAATACGCGACCCGTGTTACATTTATGCCTGGATTATATGCGAGACATGGCTTAACGTTCGATTCTCGATCCATTTGTGAGAAAGACACCATATGAAGTCCATGATGCCTAATTTAGTTTGGTGGGGAGGAGGGGGTTCGCATAAATTGTGTGGATTTTTATTCATGATAGGTTTTACTTAACTTATGAAGACTTCAGTTTTATTTTATTTGATCGCGGGGTTGAAAACTTGTCATTAAAAGTTGTAGTTGAGGTTGATAAAGTTTGCCTTTTATTTTCTTTAGGTTTTCCTGGAATTTTTTGTGGACGTAAGTTCAACTTTCTCAATTTTTTTTTATTTTTACATACAGTATTCTCAGGATATTGAATGATATTCTGATGCTTATGGGCATTTTTTGCAATAATTGGTGAAGTTATCTTACACATTTTCGGGAGCAGATTTTGTTTAAACTTTTCTCTGGATATTTCAAGTGTTCGTCAGATTTTGGGCTTCTAATGCCAAAAGGTAAATTTTGAATTATATTACTTGGTGAGGAAATCGCTCTTGATATATTTTTTATGATGAGAAAAGGGATTTCCCGTGGAAAAATTGTTTCCTCAAATGGCTTCAGTCGACATCTTCGAAGATATTTCATGGTTCATTAGCAGCTGAAACTGATTTTGGTGGTAAATTCCATCTTTTCTAAATTTATCTACGCTTCACTTCATTCTTTCTCCAGCTTTCAAATAAAATATAGGCTTTCTGTGAAATCCTTGTTTTTATCTGCGTAAACTAAAATTGACGGAAGAAAATTCCCACATCTTAAATTCCTTTTTTTTTTTAAATAAGTCTTCGTTTAGTATTTTTTCTCGAGGGATTATTGATTCAATTTGGCTCATGTTGCAGTCAAAAAATTATATTTTTAGGCAAGAAACCCGGTGTAATTTTCGCGTGAAGAAATTATGAGAGAATGTGAATAAATCAATTTCTCGCAAATATCGACACACTTCGTATCGTTTATCTCGAATGATTTGAAGAAGACCGAGTTTACTGAGAATTTCATCTTCATCGATTCATTTAAAGTGCATATTTGATACGCTTACTAAAACATCTTTTACTTTTAGAAGGAAGAATTTCATTATTGTAGTCAAATAATTCGAAACAAAATCGCTCATTTTCCGGACAAATGCGCATCGAAGGCAATTTTGACGAGCTGAATTCTTTCGAACGTTGACTTCGTTTATTTAGTTTTTGTTCGCTCTCTCTCTCAAGCTCAGAAATATAACCTTGGTTTTCTCTGAATTCCCGATTCGGAGTGAGTGGAGGAATTCGGCAGAGAAGTTTCTGGAATTCCCTGTGTGTTTGATAAAGCGCCTTGTGGATTACCCAGGGGAGAATGTTATTTTCGGTAGATGGTCGGAGAACCTCTAGAGAGGGAGGGGAAAGCGGCAGTCTTTAAGCCGGCTTCTGCTTAATTCTCCCTGCAAACACCCCCTGGATAATACGGGGACGAAGAAGAAGAGGAAGTGGTGGGGGGGGGGGAATTGTGCAGGGTTTCTGCCAAATGGTGGTTCATCAAATGGCCGTAGCGAGGGAATTACACCTGGCGATGTAGGGATTTGCATGCAAAACACCTGGAAATGAGCCTTTGTGGAAAACATTTAGAAAATTGGATTAAAATCTTGAAATTTTGACTCACGTGGAAATCCTGCTGCAAAAGAGGCTTGGGGGGAATTGGCGCAAGATTAATTACAGTATAAAGAAATACAATCTTTTGCAACAATTGCAACCCTGCGCAAGAATTGCCAAATGGTGGTTCATCAAATGGCCGTAGCGAGGGAATTACACCTGGCGATGTAGGTATTTGCATGCAAAACACCTGGAAAGGAGCCTTTGTGGAAAAAATGTAAAAAAAAAATTGGATTAAAATTTAGAAAATTTGACTTGCGTGGAAATCCTGCTGGAACAGAGGCTTGGGGGAATTGGCACAAGATTAATTACAGTATAAAGAAATACGATCTTATGAAAAAATTAAATTTTGGTCTCTTGAATTTCGTTCGTTCGCTACAACGAAATTCAGGGGGCAAACATTTTTTTTTTTTTTCAAAAGAGGTTGTTAACTGGTTCTGAGTAAGATGAACGTGAACTGCATAGAAATATTCATGGCGTTGTGCGTCAATATTTTTATATTTTTGATAAAGGTTGTTCTCTACAACGAAATTCAAGTGGCAAACAAAATTTGTTCGAAAGATACCGTAATTTTGTTGTAGAGAACGAACGAATTTTGAGGCACTAGATTTTTCTTGAGAGAATTTCGTTGTAGAGAACAAACGAAATTCGAGGGACCAAAAATAATTTGTTCCAGAGAGAATTTTGTTTTAGAGAACCTACGAAATTCAAGGGACCAAAACATTGTTTTAGAGGAAATTTCGTTGAAGAGAAAGCTTCAAATTGGGGAGAAAACCCGATGAGACCCCACGAAAAAGACATTCCTTAAATATAGATTTTAAAAATTTCAGACAAGATCGTTGAGAACGAGAATTTACCTGCATTTGTTGTGCCAAAATTTGGGAAAGGTTGTGGCTATCTGGCGGAATTCGCAAAAATATGTTTTGTACTGTATATATGATTTTTTTTTAACTGGTTCTGAGGAAGATAAACGTGAACTGCATGGAAATCTTCATGGCGTTGTGCATCAATATTTTTATATTTTTGATAAAGGTTGTTCTTTTCAATCCTGGCTCAAATCCATGGCACGAAATTTTTCACGGATTCTTTTTAAAGGCGGATTTTAAAAATAAACATCCTACAGTGATTTGGTGGAGTAGAGTTCTGTAAAACAAAAATAGAAGAGGCCATGAGTTCTGTGATGTCAGGATTCTTATGCAGTAAGATCTCGTTGTGCAACGAAGCCAATTGGACCACGAAAGAAGCTTGTTCAAAGCAAATCAAGTGTTTTAAAAACAACAAAAAAGAGAAATACGTTGTAACGAGATTCCATCGTAATTAATTATATTGCTGTTGAAGGAAATCCTAAGAAAGCAACGTTACTTCGCGGGAAGACCCGTTGCTTTTTTGGCAGCGGGGTTTCTTCCGGTGGCCACCTGGGGCTGAACTGCGTAATGTGGCCTGGAAGGGGGACGGGGAGGGGGTTTCAACACTAGGGCTCCCCGCAGGCACCCGCGCCAGTATCTGGCAACCCTGGCTGTGACTCGCTTCCCGCTCGCTTTTCCCGTGTCCTGTGGTAGAACGTGTCCGGGCGGAAAAGCTGTCCTAGGTACAGTGCAGTACATGCAAATAGTGTATCAATATGAATGCCCACGCCACTATGCTGCTTAAGGCTGAAGGTTGACCATAGCAATTCCTGAAGCTTGGAAACACATTTCTCAAAGTGAGATGCTCATTTCTTTGGAACATTCGCACCATCTCAGTGAGTGTTATGTAACTTGATTATACTGCAATGAGAGTTGCAATTCGGACTTGTTTAAAATGGGAGTTATTTTCAAGGTATAAATTCCTTCAGTTGTAGTGAATTCCAGAAATCCAGACTATGCTCTTTTACTGAATGTGACTTCTCACTTCATAAGAGATCAAGTATTTTAGTTCCATCTCTCATGCATGGCCATCCTTTGGCCCAAAGTTGGGGATATTACCTATACTGTACTGTAATTCATGAACCTACTGCAGTTTAAGGAATGTATTGTCTGGCACGAACTGTGAGTTTCACTGATTTGGGGTGACTGAAAAAAAATAAAGTTAGCAATGATTGAGCCCAGAAATCTCCCCTTCTGAAAACATTGAGATTGTGTTGGGAAGACAAAATCCAGGTAATAAATGTTTCCCTGGACAAATTACATTTCTTTGTTTCCCATGATTCAAATGTGTAGTGCTGTCGAGATGAAAGTACTGTACGCTGTGCAAATTAAAGTAAAATAAATTCCATGTCCCGTAATTTGGCTGTTTGTTTGATCCCTCCTGTTTAAATCGATTTAATGCCCTCCCAAGGAGGATTTACCCAATTTACATTCGCAAGAGACAGATAATGCAATTGAGTGAAGCAAGGAGCTATTGACTTTTGCTGAGTGGTGCTCCTCTTGCAGGCATTCAAACGAAACCGAAAAAAAAAGTTTTAGCTTAACCTTTCAGCAGGGTTCAATATAAAAGCGTCGCTGTTCATATTCAGGCATAAATTGTACGTCTTGTTAATTTTCGACTTATTTGTGTGTACTGTACTGTATTGATTCGCCTTCTCTTCAACCCACTCTCACTTGGGGGTGGTAACATGATTTACATGATGAAGTGAATAATGTGATGCAATTATGCAGTGAGTCAATGGGGTGGCTCTTCCCTCTGCGACTTTTTTTTCTGGGAAAAGAAAAACTGGGAGTGAACCCATCCCGTGCGGACACGTTCCCGTGCCGGGCATGCGTTCACCGGTACTTCCGTTGTCAGGGCTTCAGGACTATTTCTGCCAGTTGTGTCGAGCCAGTTCCCTCCGAGCTGCCGCGTTGCCAAGCCAGGGGCGAACTGTTTGTTCGAAATTTTGTTTATGAATTTGACGAACGCCGCTTTAATTTTGAAAAATTACGTTGAAAGAAGTGCACTACATTGTTGTATCCTCCCGAGAGAATACGACTGTCATGTACGAGAAGTCTCGCCCTTAGTTTTTAAAATGCCACGGAGTGGTACAGTAAAGTATTTTCTCGAACGTTGGCCGCGATTTTTTTTTTTTTTCACATTGAACGACGTTGTGGCCTTTGTGAGGTAGCTTATTTGTGCTACAGTACTTGTGTAGGCCGCACTGAAAAAGGGTTTGGCCTGTGTTTGAGATTGTGTGAATCGGATTCGTGCTGAACAGGATTTTTTACGGTGAAACACACTTTTTTGGGGGGATCTTCTTGACATCATCAAGCCTTATTTTTTCTTGTCAACTTACTGAGTGGAACTTCGAAAGAGACGTTTCTCAGCTTGTTCATCGAACTTTTATGATTTGGGATGATATTTCTCTCTAAGATTCCGAACTTTCGCGGCGTTCATTATTATTATTTTTTATTTTTGCAAGGAAAAATCATGATGCGACCCGGGCAATGTGCAGTATTTCTCCAAGACTGTATTGTATTTGGCATTTGCTGAAAATAAGTCATAATTACCTGCAAGACATGTGTTGGTGTTGAAAAGACCCCTTTAGTGTGCTTGTGAATAATTTTGCATTTGCAGAAGGAAGAATTTCTTCGTCCTATTCAATCAACTTCCTTCATTTTTTTGTAAATACGATCTGCCTTAAAGATTCCGCAAAATATTCATCCACTTGTCCAAATGCAGAACATATTCCAGTAATGGATTCATAAATCACTAATTTAAAAATAAATTGAATTATTTATTATGGCGTTAAAAAAAATAATTTAAAGTAAAGTTTATCTTCATATTGAGCAGTGACCCATTTTCAGTTGATAAATTACAAGCATCGGACCATTTTAAAATTCAGGGGCTTACGAATTATCCAAACGATTCGATTTTGGAACTTATGAACCAAAGTTTAAAAGTGAGCAAATTATTTTTGGGGGTTGTCAAAATTGGTAACGAAAGCCTTGTTTCCCTGGACAAATTACATTTCTTTGTTTCCCATGATTCAAATGTGTAGTGCTGTCGAGATGAAAGTACTGTACGCTGTGCAAATTAAAGTAAAATAAATTCCATGTCCCGTAATTTGGCTGTTGGTTTGATCCCTCCTGTTTAAATCGATTTAATGCCCTCCCAAGGAGGATTTACCCAATTTACATTCGCAAGAGACAGATAATGCAATTGAGTGAAGCAAGGAGCTATTGACTTTTGCTGGGCGGTGCTCTTCTTGCAGGAATTCAAACAAAACCGAAAAAAAAAGTTTTAGCTCGACCTTTTAGCAGGGTTCAATATAAAAGCGCGCTGTTCATATTCAGGCATAAATTGTACGTCTTGTTAATTTTCGACTTATTTGTGTGTACTGTACTGTATTGATTTCGCCTTCTCTTCAACCCACTCTCAGTTGGGGGTGGTAACATGATTTACATGATGAAGTGAATAATGTGATGCAATTATGCTGTGAGTCAATGGGGTGGCTCTTCTCTCTGTGACTGGTTTTTTTTTTCTGGGAAAAGAAAAACTGGGAGTGAACCCATCCCGTGCGGACACGTTCCCGTGCCGGGCATGCGTTCACCGGTACATCCGTTGTCAGGGCTTCAGGACTATTTGTGCCAGTTGTGTCGAGCCAGTTCCCTCCGAGCTGCCGCGTTGCCAAGCCAGGGGCAAACTTTCGTTCGAAATTTTGTTTTTGAATTTAACAAACGCCGCTTCAATTTGGAAAAATTACGTTAAAAGAAGTGCACTACATTGTTGTATCCTCCCGAGAGAATACGACTGTCATGTACGAGAAGTCTCGTCCTTAGTTTTTAAAATGTCACGGAGTGTGTACAGTACAGTATTTTCTCAAACTTTGGCCGCGATTTATTTTTTTTCACATTAAACGACGTTGTGGCCTTTGTGAGGTAGCTTATTTGTGCTACAGTACTTGTGTAGGCCGCACTGAAAAAGGGTTTGGGGCCGCACTGAAATAGGGATTTTGAAAAAAATGTGTTTGAGATTGTGTGAATCGGATTCGTGCTGAACAGGATTTTTTTTTACGGTGAAACACACTTTTTTGGGGGGATCTTCTTGACATCATCAAGCCTTATTTTTTCTTGTCAACTTACTGAGTGGAACTTCGAAAGAGACGTTTCTCAGCTTGTTCATCGAACTTTTATGATTTGGGATCATATTTCTCCCTGAGATTTCGAACTTTCGCGGCGTTAATTATTTTTTTTTAAGGAAAAATCATGATGCGACCCGGGCAGTGTGCAGTATTTCTCTAAGACTGCATTATTTGGCATTTACTGAAAATAAGTCATAATTACGTCCAAGACATGTGTTGGTGTTGAAAAGACGCCTTTAGTGTGCTTGTGAATAATTTTGCATTCGCAAAAGGAAGAATTTCTTCGTCCTATTCAATCCAATTACTTCATTTTTTTGTGAACACGATCTGCCTTGAAGATTCCGAAAAATATTCATCCACTTGTCCAAATGCAGAACATATTCCAGTAATGGATTCATAAATCACTAATTTAAAAATAAATTGAATTATTTATTATGGCGTTAAAAAAATAATTGAAAGTAAAATTTATCTTCATATTGAGCAGTGACCCATTTTCAGTTGATAAATTACATCGTAGCCTGGTAAAATTTTAAGTCCCCGAATGCTTAATAGGTTTGCTAAGCTAAAACCTTGAATACTTGGTTTCAAATTTTCACTCGTTTAATAAAAACCCCCAACAGTTTTAACCATTGCTTTCGGTCATTCCTTTCCAAAAGGTTCTGGGGAAACGAATCTGTAATTTTGAATGGATTGCAAAATTCCAAATTCCAGGACGAAGAACTACGATAATTTTTGAAAACTCGTATATCATTCATTTGTTTTAGCCCTTCATTAATAAAGCTTGATCGCTTTGATGACGCATTCAAATAAATTTTTCCGTGTGTTTCTGTTGTTTTAAAGTTTCAAAATAAACCGGAAGGACACATCTGAAAAATGAATTGAACGACTCGCGAAATTCGGTGCCTTGTGGATGAAGCTTAAAAAAATTGTGGTTGACATTTTCTAAATATCTAACATTGCGAAGCTTTAAATCCTCTTTTTGGCGAATATCACTCTTTGAACCTTTTTTCAATATTCTCACTTTCGGGCGGAAATGAGGAAAATGTGAGGAAGATCCAACCCGGTTTTAGCGAATGGAAATTCGCACAAAAATTTCCATGCGAATCCCTTAATCAAAGCTTTTGCTCGAAGACCAAAAAAAAAAGCAAGGAAAATGCCACAATGCTACCTTCTTTCGTGGCACTGCAAAAAAATAAATGCGAACCCCTGTGTGAAGATTTCGAAGAAGGAAAAGAGAGACCACCTGAACAACAAAAAAAATGGCGAGCACAAAGTATGGAGAGAAAATATATTTTCGCCGGCTGTTCGCGTTTCCAGGTCACGAAGCCCCGTCGGAATTTTTGCGGGGAAGAACGTGATGAGAAAGGATTTTTTTTTTTCATGTCATACATAGATAAAAAACAAGTACAACACAGGATAGAGTCTACATCCCGCTACAGTCTCACTTCCCACGTGTAGTCTTCTCGCTCTGAGTCTTTTGTCGTGCATATCGTTTCAAATCCAGTCCGATAACCTTTTCTTTCATTTTTTTTTACTTTTGCGCACGGCTCGAATGAACACCTTTGCCCAAGTTCAAAAATTGCAATGATGAGGAAAACAATTTTTAATGAAATTTCGAGTGAAGTATTTTAGAAAGTTTTCAAGATCAAGTGAACCGAAGGCCCAGATTCAAAAGCGCTACTTGAAAACAGAACTACTGTATGACTTGGACTTGAATTTGGAATAGAATATGTGAATTTGAAATAGAATCCGTGAATTTTAAATACTGTAGAATATGTGAATTCGACTTATCGAGGTTCACCTATAAATATAAGGACTTGGGAGATGTCTTGAAATCTTCGTATCTTCTTGTCATTCATCTAGTCAAAGTCAGCGAACAAACTTCAACTTTGCTATTACCTCCATGATTTTGACAAAATATTTTTGCGCAGAAACGAAAACCCTATTTTTTAGGGTATATAATCCGGGATGGATTTTCGGGAGATGTGGAAAGGTTGCCTTGAAATTACCTGCCTTCAGGATATCATTGCTTCTCGTGGGTATAAAGTTTTTTATTCGCATTCACTGCTGAATGTGAGTGAAATTTCCATCTGCGGATGCGAGAATGTTTTCAAAAGTTCTCCGGACGCATTGGCAATTTGTGCCGAAATCACGGTGTGTGGATTATTCTGCAAACTTTTGGCAGAAATATTCACGAAGTTCATTCTTCGAGAAGACAACTTTAAATCTTAAATATTGCGGAAAATGGGGAACAAAATTTTTTCGAAAGTTATTTTTCTGGCGAACGCTGAAGCACGTGGACTAGTTTGAGAACTTCAGGAAACGGCAGTAATTTGCAAGAAAAGATATATATCTCAAATTTTGCAGTGTTGAAAACGTTTTTTGATTGCAGTTTTTTGCGGAATTTCAGTTCTTAGAATTTTAGCGCACGTATTTCTCTTTATTTTGCATTTGCTACGATTTTATAATTATCTCCATCCAAATGGAATATATGTACAAAATCGTGGCTATTTATGCAATTTTTTAATAATTTAGATAACTTTTGATTGAAACTTGTGATAAAAGTAATTGAAACGTATTGTTTCTGTATTTTTGTTACTCTTTGGAGTGAATTTTGGTTCATGAATTCAGATATTTTCCTGCATGAGTTTTTCTGAATAAAAATTCTTTTTGAGTCCCGATCCGAAGAACTTTAACGAAAACTTGACATTGTTGTGAGTTCGGAACTAAATTAAGCTTCTGACGTCAGCGTCGGTGTCGTCCACCTACTCCTGAATTATCCACTTGATGAGCTTCTGGGTTGAGATCGTTAAATTTTTATAAGATTCGTCGACAGCCGACGTCTTTTCTGGAATTCTCGTCGGCGTCGTCACCGAAACAGTGTTGCCGGATGATTTTTTTTTATTTTTCAAGACTTTTCACTCGCAATTAACTCAGCTGGGAACATTTTTTACGTTCCATTATTATTTTTTTATTGGTGGTTGCTTGGATTTACTGAATTCGAATTAATTCTTACTTTAATCAGAAAAGCGAACCAAGATAACAAGCTCATAAACACCCTTTCCAGGCCCCAAAAAAAAAGACTCATTAGAACTCAGTAAAAGACATCTAAAAATAGCGCCAAAATTTAACTCCTTTTACAGTTTTGACAGTGTACTCAAACGCTAAAAAAAAGTGAAATTTGCACTGTCTAGAATTCCGTGTCAATCGTCAGAAATGCTGCGAAATATTTTATAAAATCGAAAAATATCATCAGTAGCAAAGTCTTAACCGAGTTTCTAATCTCGATCATTTTTTGTGTTGATTATGATGGATGAAAAAGTTGTCGTTGTGTCTCAATTTGCGCGCAAAAAGTTGTCCGAGTCATCATCGCCGTGATTTGAGAAATTTTCGTTTCGAACTCAAGTGAAAAATTTCTTGAAACTCAGTTTTTTCTGATGCAACAACGAGATTGATCCCCCCGCAAAAACGAGATTGAATTTTTCGTTATTTAGGAAAATATTTCATTTTTATGTCCGGTGCAACTTTCATTCCGTCCCAAGCGTTTATGAAAAGTTTTTTATTTTTTTGCAAAACTATGAGCATTTGGCTGTCATTCAGTTGTTGAAAATTTTCCCTGTACCATCGGCTCTGAGATATTTATTTTGTGATCAAGGATCACGAAAGAATATAAATAAAAATGCAGGCAATCAGCCTTTTGAAGGCCGAGAACAACATATTCAAGGGGTCTTCTTGAATATATGTTCCTAATTTTTCAATCATTTATATCAACAGTTTCAGCAGGGTTGAATACAAAGAATAAGCACAAACAATGCACAAAAATATTTGAATAATACACAGATTCGTGCACACGAATCATTTAAAAGGAATGAACGGAAAAGGAGTCAGTCTGTCCATGCAAATGAAAACCCAGAAACAGCTGTGGGGTGCAGCTGATTCTGTGTTATCCAACATTTGAAGTGTGCACATCGCAAAATTTACAAAATTCTGTGGAGAGTTCTGTTGAAAATTTTGTGTTGTTCAGAATTTACTTTTGTGTGTCGAAATCTTTGTGGGACAAAAATCGAAATACATTCCTCTAATTCAAACTAGGAAATCCAAAAAGAATTCCCCGGCCTTGTCCCAGGCTGATTCTGCTTTTTATTTCCACATTTTCGAACTTTACTTTTATAAATCAATTTATTGATCCACTCTCAAAATTCCAAAAGTTTATGTTAAGGTAAGTTTCTTCCTGAACTTAAAATATAACTCACGGAATCAGCTGTGGGGTGCAGCTGATTTTGTGTTTCATTTTCGAATCTGTGCTAAAATCTCGCCTCCTTTTGTGATTGTAAGTCACACATTTTTTTTCTTGTGATATAAATAGCCACCTTGTTTTTTTATTTTTCTACTCTCGTCTGTTTTAATTGCGCAAAAGGAAGTCGTCTAACATTCGTGGTCCATCAACCCGTCCTCTATAATTTCCGGGCAGTCTTAATCAATCCCCGATGGAGATAACCTAGCTGTAGGAAACCCCGATGATCCTGAATGAACGTTGGATGAAAGCCCCGAAAAACTCAGCAACATTAACGCAGTGTAGTAAGAGAAAAAATGAATAAAAAAATAAAAGTTCTCGTTCGGAGTGAGCTTGTGTGTGTTGGTCTTCCTTTCCATGATGGAGCGAGTTGCTCTTGGCTGGGTTCCAAGGCAATCTGGAAGTTTCTTCTGGGGGGTATCAATTCAGCAGGGGAAAAAAAAGAGGGGATACCCAAAAAAAGAATACATACAAGTATGCATTGTACATATATTTTATATGTACAGAGAGCACAAAGAGAAAAGGCGATGCGAATGAATGAAATGTCGTGGAAGGGGGGGGGGGGGAATGTGCAGAAAAAGAAAATGACGGGATGTGATTGTTACTGAAAGCTTCGAGAGGAGAGAGAAAAAAAATCGGTTGTGCTTTTGACGTGCATTGAAAGTTTTTGGCTTTTTTTTATCGTGCGGAATTTTGCGAAATGTTNAACGCGCTTTTTTTTTCTCTCCCCATTTCGCGTGTAATGCATTTGTACCTGCACCGACAATCGTAATCCTCGAGAGAGAGAGAAGAATGAAGGCTCTTAACTTCTCAAGCACGTTCTTGTCGAGTGGGACGAATGAAAAATAAAGAAGGATGAATGTTAATTTCTTTTTCTGGGGTTTCTCCGAATGCGTTCTTTTGAACCGACTTGCTTCAAGGAGGAACCCGAGATCAAACGAGGAATAACATGATCTACATGCCGGCATTTTTTTTTTCTGGCCTTGGCAAATTTAATATATATATTTTTATGCATGGTATCTCGGAATGAAAAGAACCGGAATTAGTCCACGTGCTTTTTTTTTGCATGATTTTCAGCTGGCTAAAGGGCACGGTTTTTTAATAAAAATATCTATGAGATGATTTGTACCTGCACCCTGAATGGATGCGAAGGGGAGCGACGAGATAAAATTTAATCTTTAAAAATTAATTTTGAATTCTTCATGACTGATGAGAATCCATGTCAATTCAAACCCCGTGAAATGTTATCCATTATAAAAAGTGGAAATGGAACCGAATTTTCAGCATTCTGTTCTGTTCCTTTTTTTTGCGGGAAATTTCGCCAATTTTATTCTGAAAGCAGAAATTAAAACGGACTGGTGGCTGTTTAAATGCTGTATTTTACGTTGAAGGTACTGTACTTGCAAAGTACTGTTTTTAAATATTTTCGAGCAATATTTCGGGAAAAATAGCCGACTTAATAATGTCCATTAGTGAGCATCATGGATGGGCAAGTTCATCAGGTTTCCCTGGATCTCATTTAGTTGGGTAATTACTCCTGTTCCGCGCCCACATTTTTAATGCATCAATTTCATGATAAAATGCAAATATCTGTTCTCGTATTTTTTTTAAATGCCGTAAATATTTAATTGCCGTTACGAAGGGTGATCGAGAAATTATTTTTCAAGGTCATGAAATAAAGTTGATCCCAGCACAGCACCTTGATTGTTTTGATTAATTAAATCCCAACTTGTCAAGGGATCAAGAAGGAAACTTTAAGTGATCTTTTCTTCGTTTTAAAATAAATCTTCATCGAAGTTTATAATTCTCTCTTTGCTTGTCTGAATTTTTGGACGACCCCTTCACATTCTTTGAATCTACCATTAAAATTGCGAAAGTCCACTTTTTTTTTTTTAATTGAAACATTGTTTTTAAATTTTGTGACATCACTGAAGACTGATATTGAACTCGTGCCTTAACAGATTTTAATCTGGGTTAAGGAAATTTTATAATTTTTTAGGTCAGGAAATATTGAAAGGTTCGCGATTTTTTTTTTTCAAAATCTTATCCTCTTATTTGATTCTACCATGCACCATATAAACCATGAGAAAAATATATAAATGGAGGAAGGAAGGAAGGAAGAAATAAGTAAGTTTATGGTTTTTAGAAACGAAAAAGGTCGAATTGGGGGAGACATCTAGAAATCGTAGTACAGTAGGAGTGGTACAGTATTTGGAGTGGTGTCTTTTTGAGCTGTGGGTCAGGTCATAAAGTATCATTTCTTCCTTATCTTTTGTGGGCATCCCCTCCCCCCCTTATGTAAGCGAAACTGACTTGACCTGACTTGTGACTTGTGACGTGACGTGTGTGTTTGTCGCGAGTGACCTTAGGCGACGAATCGCTCGACTTTCCGGTCGGAGGATGACCTTTCCTTTTTATTCACTTTTTTTATATCTCTGCTTTGTCGGATTTATTTTATTTCTTCATCTTGGGTTTCCCCGGGTCGTTTTTTTTCTCGATATTTCCGGTGGGATGCATTTATTTGAAACCGGAAGAATGTTGCAGAGAATGTTTATTTTATTGAACTGGAAAATGTGACATCAGAAATCATGAGCGACTTCTGACTAATACAATATTTTTTTTTAGGAAAAGTGAGTCAACTTTTTCTGTTGAACAGATTGTCACAATAATTTTGTGGCAGTTCGAATCCTGATTTCTGATGTGAAATACTGTATTGGCAAAGGCTGGTTTTGTATTAGAATTTTCAAAGATGAAAATATAAATGATTGGAACATGAGTAGCATCAACAGACTCCCTCGTTTATAAAGAAGTTGTAAAACATAATAAAAGTATGTATATTTGCAGTAAAACTAGAGTTTAATTATTTTTCAATAGTTCAGATTGCTTTGAGTGAGAGAATCTTGAAAAAATAAATTCTGATGACTTTTTACGCAAAGATTTTAATTTTACCAGGTCTCATTTATTGGCAAGGTTGGTTTTCTCTTGTCGTGCATTCAGAAAAAAATTTATTTACTGAACCCTGAATATAATTTGTATACGGTAATCCTCTTGAAAAACTTGAATTCTTAATTTTTAATTGGTCATGGTGCGCGTTTTCTTGAATAGAGACATTTTTATGCGAACCTAGTTTTGAAACGGGGTCAAATTGGCGCAGTGGAATTTAGTCCACTGATAAGACAAAACGTGTGACTTCCGCAAACAAGGTTTTTAAAAAATATTCGACAACGTTCGACATTTTATCCTTATCGTCAAAAGTTTTGTGGCAAAGCAAATGTGACTCACTTCAAATGTGACGAATCTGAAAGCTTATCCTAAAACGCTTTTAAATTCTGAATTCTTGACGTTCTCGTTTTCAAAAATATAGCTTTGAAAATAATTTTCGCAAACTTTTTCTTGTGTTTTTCTCGTTTTTTTTTTTTTTTTTTTTAAGGCGGAGACGAAGGAAAACGTTGTTCCACTGTTTCCAGGTCCGAGCGTGATTTCGCAACTGATTTTAGTAATATTTATGCTAGTTCATTCGTTTCGGCATTTTCTTCGCTTCATCCCTCTGGAATTTTTCTTGCAACTTTGGAATATGGAGCGAAGATGTGAATTTTTTCTCTTCTCGTTTCTGAGGTTTTATTTTATTTTTGTGGAGGGAGGATGAGAGAAATATTCCTCATTCGTTCCGTTGCGTGTTCGGAATACAGCAACGTGGAACAAATTTTAAAAAATAAAATAAATAAAGAAATAACAGCGTTTTTCGTGTCGCTGGTTTTTTCATGAACAATTTTACTTTTTCCGCATTTTGTTTGACATAAAAACATGGCTTTTCCACCGACGATGAACAAAATCAAGCTCTGCAGAAATTCGTTGTAAAGGATTCTAAATTCTTGATGGATTTTTTTTAGAAGAGTTGAAGCTTCTATTTTATTTGTCAAATTCCAGGAAGGGCTTGAAATGTTTAGGAAATAATTGCAGGGTAGGGGACTATTTTGGCAGTGTCTTTTTTTTTTAGTCATCCTAGGTATAATTTGTGAAACGAATTTAATGCGCAATTCAGTTCCGTTTTTTAATATATATTTTGGTTGATTTCTCACACACGCACTTCATGTTTTTTTAGGATAAAGTTTGTGTTGATTCCGCTACTGATATCCGACTAATTAAATGGCGATTGATTAATCGATCGTTAGTGTTGCCACATTTTCCACGGTCTTGAATAGTGTACTTATAAAAGAAAAGATGCGGAACGAATTTTTTTATTCAAATTCTTGTTATTATTCCCCCACATTAATTTTATTTCCATTATGTAGTATAATTCTGCGAAGGAAATGCTCCTACTATAAATCCTAATACCTTTTTTGGCTGAAAATTATCAATACATTTTTTTTACCACTTTTTAGTTTTGGAGGAAAGTGAATTCTAAAATGACTATTATTGGAATTTTAGCTTGTCATATTTCCGAGCAATCTTGAAAACTTCTCAAGTCGTTATTGAAAAGAGGCAAAATATTCTTCTTCCTCTCTTATGCGAAGAGAATTTTGCGCCGTATTATGTTTGTCCACACAATGGAGCATAAAATTTCCAATTCCTTTTTTTGTTTTTGCTTGAAAAAATAATTGCAGGATTTCGTCTGATATTCTAAAAATCGTGTTTGAAAATTTCGCTTGTTGGAGAATTGTATTAGTATTGTCCCATTGCCGCGCGTTCTTGAATACCGCACAAACACTCTCTCCATCTCTCCTGACTCGCTACAACGAAATTCTCTCTAAAACGATTTTTTACTGGTTCCTCGAAGTTCGTTTTAGTCCGTCTGTGTTCAAGAACGCGCGAAAGTGCGACAATGCCAATATTCCACGAAAAGCAATGCTGAAATGAAGTGAAATTTTGAGAAAATCAGAAGGAATCCTGTAATAATTCGCACAAGCTACCGCAGAAGATTGAGTTTTTTTCATTCTCAATTATTACAGTAATTCGTTACAGAGAAACCCCAATAACAGAGGAGAGAACGAGTGTGGAACCAAAGAAGAATTCATTATGCAGAGAAAATCGTTTGTAGACCGGATTCCTGTCTTTCTAAAACTGTCAGCCAAGTGAAATAAGTTTCATTCCCTGCTCTTGCCTCCCTTTCTTTCTCTCTCTCTTTCTCGTGTGAAAATAAATCTTTGAATCAATGCATGAAAAATGAGGATTGGGAAGACCCGCATTGCTGACGGGGTCGTGTTTTTTCTTTTTTTTTGCGTGACGAACTTGTTTCACGGGTTGCATGCCACGTGGGGTTAGAAAAAAAAAGAAAAACGAGAAAAATGGTGGCGGCGTTGAGGTGATGACGGCGCCAGATGTGGGTCGATATGCGGGAACACATAACATCTCCAAGGGTTTCTCCTCCCCATCTTCCAAATGCGGTTTAAAGCCGGCTTGAAATTTTTCATTTTATTTTTTAGATTTGGTATATATATATGTATATTTGGGAGGGGGGGGGGGGGTTGGAATCGTGTTTCGCACTCAATTGACATGCTTCTCGAGGAACTGTCGCCTTCCCAGCACAGAATATCTTGATGTCGAGAAGAGTTGTGTTTATATATGATTTTACTTTTGGTTGGAGTATACAGTGATTGGAATTAATTTGTGGGTGCCTCGATTAGGGAACAGGATTAATTTTAATGGGAAGTCGGATATTCGAAGGGTCTGTTATTATTATTTTTTTTTATTACAGTCGAACTTCAAGGGACCAGCAAAAAATTCGACTTAGGGAGGTTTTGAATTGATGCTAGCATGCTACAATACAAAGCCCCTTTTGTATTGGGAAACATAGAAAAATTGCTGAAAATTGTGATTGTGTTATTCTGAGGCTGAAATTACTTCTTGAATGAGTTGAAAGCATCCTGAACTTGGAGGCAGGGTTCATTTGCCCAATTAAGTCTCTCATCTACTTAAAAAAAATCAATTTATGTTATCATTGTTTTTTTTCTTGTGTCAAGAAAATAAAAGCCAACAAGCCACAGAAAATTCGACTTATAGGGGGTTGAGGGGAAAAGCCTTCGATTTACGGAACTTTTAAATGTACAATATTAATTCTAAGGGGTTTCAGACAGGACCTGAAAATAATTCAACTTAGGTATGCTACTTGTCGCGATTTAGGTACTTGTCGCGATGCTAACATTTTGAAAAAAAAAAGAATCGGGAGGAGAATTTATTCGATTTTAATGAATGCGATTGATTACAATGTTTATCTTTATTTACTTTATGCACGAGGAGCCGCGAAGCGTGAGTCTGAATTAAAATAAAATTGCGGTATATTGAATTTAGCTTTGATCGTGGCAAGATTTAGGCGACGACGAATGTAGCAGGTGAAAGAAAACAAAAAAATTGTGGACTTTGACACTTGCCGCGATTTTACGGTTTTGAGAAATCGCGAGTAGGCTAATTTCTTTGATTGATTGATTGATTGTAATTTTTAATTTTTTTCTTTTAATATTCAAAGAGAGCCGCGAAACGTGAGCCTGAACAAAAAGAGCTCTGGCCTGGGCTTCAACATCGTCGGCGGCGAGGATGGCGAGGGCATCTTCATCTCCTTCATCCTGGCTGGTGGGCCAGCTGATGCCAGTGGGCACCTGCGCCGCGGGGACCAGATCCTGGCCGTGAACGGGGTCGACCTCACGGCGGCGACCCACGAGCAGGCGGCGCTCGCGCTCAAGGGCGCCACTGGCAACCGCGTGGACCTCCGCGTCGCCTACCGACCCGAGGACTACAACCGCTTCGAGGCCCGCATCCACGAGCTGCGCGAACAGATCATGTCTGGCACGCTCAAGCCCTCCCAGAAGCGATCCCTGTTTGTCAGGTACGTCTTTCTCTCTTTATTTTTTTTTTTTTTTTTTTAGCCCTTCTGCGGCAAATTCGGACTTTTTTTTTATTGTTGCTGATTTTGGTTGCATGCACTCAAGAGTGGAATTTAAAAATAAAAAACCCTAACAGTGTGTGCAGGGTAAAGTTGGGAAAAATCCTGACATATTTTTTTTTTAATTTTCCACACAAACATTTCACCTGAAAATGAAAAAAAAATAAAAACTTTCAGGCTCCCTTTTTTTTCCCGGGCCTTTTGTTGTTTCCCCATCAATTCAAAGATTAAATGTAAGCTTGAAAGCCAGTAGCCCAGGTTAGAGGTCAATATAGAAAAAGTCCAACTCAGGACTTTCCCAGCATTTCTTTATCCCTGGATAAAATCTGACTTTGCCCTCCCCCACCTGGCAGGGGTTGCATAACCTTGTGCAAAAATATAATACAGGGTGGAATTAAAAAAAAACCTCAACAGTGTGTGCAGGGTAAAGTTGGGAACAATCCTAGCATTTTTTTTTTAATTTTTCACAGAAAAATTTCACCTGAAAATGAAAAAAAAGAAAACTTCAAGGCTGCTTTTTTTCCCTCTGGCCTTGTGTTGTTTCCCCATCAATTCAAAGATTAAATTCAAGCTTGAAAGCCAGGAGCCCAGGTTAGAGGTCAATACGGAAAAAGTCCAACTCCGGACTTTACCAGCATTTCTCTTCATCCATGGATAAAATCTGACTTTGCCCTCCCCCACCTGGGAGGGGTTGCATAACCTTGTGCAAAAATATAATGCAGGCCCATTGGGAAAAAGTCCAACTTTGCCCTGGGATGGAAAGGAGGATGCTGCTGTCCAAGGGTTAATGCTGTACATCACAAGCAGGGTTGGACCAGTGGCTGTCTGTTTGAAATTTTCTCTGGCATAATAAATTTGTCAAGAGCAATAGCAATGAAGTCTCCTTATCTTTATTTAAAATGTTGGGGAGACAAGGGCAGTTGAAAAATTTATCTTAAGAAAAATGAAAGTTTGCTTTTCTGTTGATAAACACTTCAGGCACATTTTGACTTGCTGAAATCTCTTCCTGAGAAAAACCATTCTTCAAGCCCATCTTTCTATTTTTTTTTTAATGTCATTTGGTTTTATCCGCTTCGTTACTCCTCAACTTAATTTTTTTGTTTGCAAAAAAGCCGTAATTATTTAAAAACCTTTCAAGTCTTACAAGCAAAGATGTTTTGAGGCTGCACAATTTTTATGAAACTTGGTTGGCCAGCAGAAAATTTGCTGGTCTGCAGGAGCACTATCACTCCAGCCTTTATGAGTCTGAACTTCAAGGGACCAGCAAATTAATTTAATTAACTTGAGGTGATTTTTTGAGAGTTGGGGAATTGAGCAATTTGCAGATGAGGGAGAAGGGTTTAAGAAAGAAGAATAACAGAACATTACCTCAATAACTCAAACCTCTCCAAGTCGATTTTTTTTTTCA
The DNA here is from genome assembly GCA_905338405.1 of Notodromas monacha. Classification (NCBI taxonomy): domain Eukaryota; kingdom Metazoa; phylum Arthropoda; class Ostracoda; order Podocopida; family Cyprididae; genus Notodromas; species Notodromas monacha. The sequence continues at coordinate 7,183 of CAJPEX010003107.1, read as the reverse complement.
AGTCCCCTTTGGAATCCCATAAGAAACTAAGCGTTAAAAGCCTCTAACTCAAAAGTTTTTCCTCTTGAACCTTTTCATTTGTTTATTTTTTCTTTACACAGGAAAGAGAAAAGCAGTTTAAAAAAAAGTAACTTGATGTGTTTTGAAAGGAAAAGAGAGGCTAATTGGGCAAATAAACCCCTGCCTCCTGGTTTAGCATCATTTCAATTCATTCAAAAAGTAATTGATGGCCCAGAAAATCACCAGTAATTCTTCTTTCATTCCCACAACAAAAATTTTTGTTTCCTGGAACTCTAAACCTCCCTAACTGGAATTTTATGGTGGTCTCATGGAATTCAAGTTTGAGAGATTTGACTGTACTTTAATTGGTTATTCTCTGTATGGGCCTGGAAATTGCTTCTCAAATGATTTGAAAAAATGCTGAAAGGATTTGAGTTGTCAGGTTGCTGGAGCTGTGCAACATTTTTATTAATCAAAATCTCAATATTGCAGAATTCTGCCTTTAGTTCATTACATTTAGTTTAAATTTGTAGAAAATTCTAATGGCATTCATGCTTCTTCAACTCATGCAAACCAGTGTTGTAATGAATTTTGAAGATTTGTGTCTAAGGAGTTTTTAATAAAAATTTGAAATTACATTGTATCAACAAAAATATTGTTTTAAAAACATTTTATTTCCTCATCATCATTGGTCAACATGGGAAAAACTCAAGTTGCATTAACTTTGAACCTCTTTCAGTTGAACTTCAAGAGGGTACCAGCAACAAATTTGAGTTACAGAGATTTCGAGTGAGAGAAACAGGTATTTTTTTCTTTGAGAAAGAAAGGAAGAATTACAGGATATTATTGATTTTCCGGGCTTTGGATGGTTTCTTTAATGAGTTGACAATATGCTGAACTTGGAGGCAAGGGTTCATTTTCCAAAATTAATCTTTTCATTTGCCTTTGAGAATGCATCAAGTTACTGTGCATATTTTTATTCCTTTTTTTTTCTTCTTTCCTGTGTCGATAATTATAAAATCTTCGACCAGCAAAAAATGTTTCGAGGTCGAAGGCTAATTGTTTTTGCTCCAGTAAATGTTGGCAAGAAACGTTAACGTTTCTCACGAGATTTTGGCATCACGTCACGTCACGTCAGTCACCGTCGCTTCCATTTGTCCCGTTCCTCTGACGTAATTTTCCCCGCATGCATCATCCATGAATTTGTCCCCTTTTCATGATCACAGAAATTTATTTTTGACAAGACAATACAGTAAAATATGAACAAGTATTACTTCCCAGCCCACTCGATGTTGCTGGAATTATTTCGAACGTGAGGCTATATAAAATCCCGAAGCTCAACCAAACGAGGTTTTTAATCCGTAATATCCTGCGATGAAAAAAATTAATTACTAGGAAATACTTGGGATCTGGAAAAATGAGGTACTGTTCATTGATTTAAAAGTCGTTGTAATAATTCGTATTTGTCATCAAATGAAATTGCTAAATCAGAAGGAAGTCATGAGGACCTGACGCTTCAACGTATTCTTAAAAATTCGGTTCGTTGAACATCAGGGAACGCATTAAAAGGCTTGTGTATTATTGGTGTTTGTGGTACGTTTCGAAAAAGTATTTTCAAGCGAAAATCCTCTATAAAGTTTTTTGCATGGAAATTTTACGGAATTTACGAAATTCTTGTCAGTAGATAATTTTAAAAAATTAAGTTTTAACGTGTTTTGTTGCGCGAAAATTCTTCTAAATTTACAAATTTCCTGAAAAAAAGCGAATAAACGTACAATATTTGACATTCGTTGGTCCATTAAAAAATGACATTATCTCTATACGGTACGTTTGATGGCAAAAATATCGTATTCGTAAAAATATAAATGCAAAAAATCTCGTTACAGCGAAGCCTTTAAAGGGCCATTATAAAGCTTCCTCCTGGCAAAAAGCATTCATTATGAAGAAAATCCAAATAGTGTATTTTAACTATTGGACAAAGACCTAAAAAAAACACGGTAGGAATTCATTGTAGCAAGATTATCCTGTAATGTGCAGCATTTTTAACTTTTTGAAAATGTGTTTTCTTTTCCAAAAGGGCGTTGTTTGACTATGACCCGCGGCAAGATGACGGATTGCCGAGTCGTGGGCTTCCGTTCCAATATGGCGACATTTTGCACGTGACGAACGCCTCGGACGACGAGTGGTGGCAGGCCAAGCGACTCCAGTCGTCACACATCAGGTTTTGGAAATTGCATTGATTGAAAATTATATGTATATTTTTTTTTTTAATTGAAAAAGAGCACTCATTTGAAAAGTAATTTATGTCAAGTCACGTGGTTCCTTAATGATTGATCGACGTTCGAGGCACCTTTTGTGATTTACCAATAAGGCTCGCCTTTCACTGATTTTTAGAGGCTTTTCAAAATTACTTGAAAATTCCGGTTGTGGCAAAAAAGGGAAATTGAGAATGAAACCCCAAAAACTATATTTGAGTACTAGATGTTTGTGGCACTAACGCAGGCTTCTATTTTTTTCTTGCATTCAAATATTTGCAGCGGTAATGATAAAAATTTAATTTGTTTTCCTCTGGATTAGTTCTATAAAAAATAATTATTAGGAAGAAATTCCATCGATATTTTTTCGAAAGCGGAATTTCCTCACTTTTTTTACCGTATTTTCATTGCATTTGTCTTTCTTGAAATCAAACTCCAACTGAAAAGATTCTCCGTTTATCAAAAATGAAGCAGGACTTTTTTCGTGTTTTTTAAGGATAAGTGACAATTTTGCGTGTGAGTCTCAACGTATTGTAAGAGAAATAAAAAGACTATTCTTCAAAATCAGTTGACGAAATTCATCACAAAGGAATGATAGACTGTACTGTTTTTTTCATGAATTTAGCCCTGGTCCTTCAGGATTTTTTTTTTTATACGAAACCATGTTTTGTTTTTAATCTGCATCCCCCTGACGTTCCTCCTTCACTGGCTGAAATGGATTAAAAAATTGTAAAACGCTGAAAAATGTCTATTTGCGGTATAAAAAAGGATAAAGATGGTTTCTAACTGCTATGGGGGTATTTGATCAACATGGTACAAAACTGTAATTACAAAATTTAGACGTAACTAAAGCACGTAAAAAAATGTTTACATGATGAAAAGGAAGCATGCGTTACGTAAGCCACGAAGGTATCAGCTAATCAACTAAATTCTATTGACGAAAGTCGCAGTGACGACTCTTCTCGTGTGTATGACCGTCGACCTGGTTTTGGAAAAGACCCTTGGTATTTCGTAATGGTGATCATTTCGATTTCTTTTTATTTATTTCTTTTATTTTTTCGTTGTTGGGGTATGCAGGAACGAGGGCGAACCGGAAATCGGGATCATCCCGTCCAAGAAACGCTGGGAGCGGAAGATGAAAGCCAGGGACAAGTCTGTCAAGTTCCAGGGCAAGGGCAGCAACGCCTCCTTGGTAAGAAGACGTGTGACACAGTGTATATATATATATTTGTGTTCGTTCAGTATCTGTGTATCTTGTTTGTTTTTTTTTTAAGCTTCTGTTTGTCTGTGTGTTTTGCTTCTTTTTTGTTTTTTTCTTCCCTGCGGATTTCGTTTTTCGCCCCGCTGCGGAAATTTCAGGCACTGATCCAATTTTTCTGCGGTTTCCAATGACGGGATAATACACTTTTGGTGTAAAGATAGGAAACATTTTTGAAAAGTTCCAGAAGCTCTTTGACATTTCATGAAAGCCGGTGGCCCCCCTTTTTTTTGGTTTTTAAAGATACTGTACTCGAAATGATATTTTACCGTGTTTCTGTAGAGACTGGAGAAATCATGACCCGATTTTTCTTTTCTTGAAGAAAAAAGCGCTGGACATTATCTTCGGAAAACATTCCAGTGGCTTCTGGAAATTCTTGTGTCACTAAAAAAAAATTTGCCTGTACGGAAAGGATAATTTTTAGCGATGCTTCTTGGTCTGAAAAAATTGTCAGTGGGTTAATTTCAATTTTAAAATAAGTTATTGTGAGAATGCAGTTAATAAATACCTGGAGCTTTTATTATTCAGCGAACCTTTTTCGAATTGAAGGAGAAAGACAATTTTTTCAGAAGTTCCGGAAGCTCTTTAAAACATTGGCATTTCGTGGATGCAGGCGGGCTTTTTAAATGCTTGAAATAATTGTGTAAATAGTTTTTCTAAAAACAAAAAACAGGCCATGTGATGATTGGTTCTCCGAATATTACTCGAGAATATCTCCGGAAGTTTTGTCAGTACCGTGCATAAACCTTGGAATACATCAATAAAATGGGACTTTTTAGCTTCAAAAAATTCGGAAACTTCGGTCTGAATTCCGAGTCGGAAGTCATAGAATTTTTCCGTAGAAAATTGTGGTCGAACTTGACCATCCAGACTCTGTAAATAATATTCTTTAATGTGTCTTGTTTGTCTTTTTTACAGTCGACATTGGAGAGGAAGAAGAAAAACTTCTCCTTCACCCGCAAGTTCCCGTTCATGAAGAGTAAGGACGAGCGAGGCGAAGAATGCAGTGACGGAGAATGTAAGCAGATGTCGCTCCTAAATAATCCATGTTCTGATGATTTCTTTTTGCGGTGCTACTGCTGGGCATGTGGCTTTGCTTCAGATTCATGCTGCGCAATTTTTTGTGGAAAGCAAGCAAAGGGACTTTTTTTATTTTGTTGCCTCAAAAATAACATCCTTTGGGGGGGGGGGGGGGTACATTGTGAGATGTTCTCATGTCACATTTTATAACACAGTCTTCGCGTGTTTCTTGTTCTTCCTTTTTGCTGCCTGGATGTCGTTGCCGTGTGAAACTTTCCGTGTGGCGTGTTTCCTGTTTAACCCGTGTGTGTCTCTTGCTTTTCTTTGTCTCTGGGGTGACGGTGAGATTTTTTTTTTTTTCGTACTATTATTTTGTGAGAATGTTGTGACGATTCAAGTCTTTTTCAGCTTATGTACATTTGAACCTCTCTAAGTTGAATTGTAAGCGACTGGCAAAAATATTTCGATTTCGAAAGCTTTCGAGTTAGGAAAACAAGCATTTTTTTCTTGTGGGGGGGGGGGGGGGAACAAATTACAGTACTGTATTGGATATTCTAATGAGTGATTTTCTGGGTCTTGAATTGCTTCTTAAATGAGTTGACAGGATGCTAAACTTGAAGGCAAGTGTTCATATACCCAATTAGTCTTCCACTTCCTTACAAAACACAGTGTTACTTTTTAAATTTATGTTTTGTGTGTCAAGATAATAGCTAAAATGGCTCCATGAAATTTGAGTTGTGGAGGTTTGTGAAGAAAACCCTTAGACTTACAGAGGTTTTAATGAATTTTTTCTAAGGAATTTCTGACAGGGACTTGAGACATTTTGACTTAGGGAGGTTCAAGTTATCAAAGTTCAACTATATATATATATAATCTGTCTTTTTTCATGTTTTTGCAGCTACTGTGATCCTGGCTACAGCTGATGGAGAGACTGGAAGTCTGAGTGAGTAAAACGTCTGATTATAAATCTATCAAATGTTCTACAGTACATGATGAAATTTTAAAATCCACTGAGAACCTTTTTTTTTTTACAAAAAATTTAAGTCTCACTTCGATCATTTACAAAATATAAAAGCTGCTGAAGGAGAAATGAATAGGTGAACACTTTTTGTTGAAAACTATACAGGTGGATTCTCTCTACAATGATCTTATCTGCATGTTAAAAGACACATTTCTTAAAAATAAACCAGGGTGGCCCAAATAAGAGAGGGGTACAATGTCTGACATATCTCCCAAGAGAAAGTTGTTTTAAGGTAGACAGTTCATTTAAAAGAAGAACAGGGACGAATTTTTTTGTGGTGTGTCCACCTGTATTTGGCATTTGGAGGTTAAACCTGACATGTACTGTATACGAAGTAAGCCATAATGAAGTAAGTGAAAATGCGGTTCCCCCAAGATGTGGATCATTTCCCGATTTCAAAGTGTCCCCAGTCCCAGAATTGTTGAAAAGCCCATTCTTATAGGCATTGTAGGTACTGTATAGGAGACGCATTCTTGGCAATCGAAATGAATTTTGTTTGATCGAAATGCGCAAGGTCTAAAAAAAACAGGTGGTGAACCTTCAATTGTAAGTTGTAATATGGCTTGAGCTATTTTAATACCTGTTGGGTAACGTAGTCTAGGAGTCTAGGAAACAAAGAAGCGCGGAGCTTGAGACATCTGTGTACCTGCCAATGAATCGTAGGCATTTTCTGAATGTCCGCTAGGCCGGTAGATGACGCTCTAATCCCAGCATAGCTTCAGTCCAACTCAACACCGAAAACAGTACAGTACTGTATTCCAGTTAATACCGATTACTGTAGTTCACCTGCTTATGATAATTTATGACTTTTTTTCCTTCAACTACTTTTGAACTGGTAAGAAAAGCACAAAACGTCTCCTCCTGACCAGCGACAGCATGCTCTCGCACAGAGTTTGGGTTTAGCTGATGCGCGCCGGGCAGTAACAGGACCCGGCGCTGAAGGACCGCATCAATGACGACCTCATTTCCGAGTACCAGGACAAGTTCGGGTCGTGTGTGCCACACACGACCCGACCCAAGCGCGAGTACGAAGTGGACGGACGAGACTACCACTTCGTCACCAGCGCGCTCGTTTACCTCGCGCTGTAGGTCTTGGTGAACAAGTAGCTCCGGCCGGTCATGTTACTGTTGAACATGCCGTGGAGCCAGCGGAGACAGTTCCTCCAGCGGGTTTTCCAAAGAAAAAAACTCACCATTCATTCACTGGTTCATTTATTAGTGGGCTCTCTGTACAACGAAATTTCAAGAGACCTGGAAAAGAATTCGTTGTGGAGAACCCCATGGGACCACCAAAAAAAAAAAAATCGTTGAAGGGAGACCCAACCTGTGTTTAGTTGAACTTTTATAACTTGGTCATCCTTATGTTGAATTTCTTTTCAAGTCCCTGTCTGAATTTCTGTAGAAATAATGCGTTAGAAGCCTCCTTACTCGAAGTTTTTCTCTCCCTCCCCCAAATCTCTAAAACTCGAATGTTCTAGTCATCTAGTAGAATTCTGAATTTCATTTTTGTGACCCAGGAAATGAAAATGTAACAATGTTTTTTCCAAGGAAGTAAAAGACTAATTGGGTACAATGAACCCTTGCCTCCAAATTCAGCATTCTATCAACTTCAGTACAGTTTTAAGCAAA
>CAJPEX010003106.1:0-31908 GCA_905338405.1 Notodromas monacha | reverse complement strand
CCTTCTTGCGATCTGCTGATGTAATGGCACGTGGATTTCACGCTCATCTAACCTTTCTGGGAAGGTATATTGCGCAGATGAACGCTGATGGTTCATCCGCTTGACTGACTGCAGTTCCAGTTTCCAGAATGCAATTGCTATACAGAGTTCCTCCATGCACTCTTTCGGAAAGTATATATTTTTCGAATGATTAAGTTCACCGCGGGTAACCCGAAGGCATCATTCAGGGGTTATATGGATGCTGAATACTAAAGAGTAGGACATATGATCAAGAGAATTCCATATACTACAGCAGAACCTCTGAGTCAAATTTCAAGGAACCTGCAAAAAATTCGAGTTGGGGACTTTTTTGAGTTTGGGAAACAAACATTCTATATACTGTGGGAAACAGAAGAAGGGCAGAAAATTGTAAATGATGATGATCTGGCCCTTAAATTGTTTCTTAAATGCGTATAAAGCATGCTGAACTTGGAGGCAATGGTTTCATTTGACAAAAAATTCTTTCACTCCCTTTCAAAACGCATCAAGTTGCTTTTGGTATTGCTTTACTCTTTCCTGTGTAAATAAAATAAATGCCAAAAAGCCTCATACAATTCGAGTTATGGAGGTTCTGGCATCTGTAAATATTCTACAAATCCGGGTTGAGTTGAGAATATTTTTCAAAATGAACCTTTGAATTTGTATCTCCGTAGAATCAATTGGCTCGTATTTTTCACCCTGGGATTTGTGCGTTTGAATTTTAATCAAATCACATTGATTAATTGCGCCATGCGGAACGTTTAAAATTAGTCCTGGCTCCTGGGATTGTGTCATGCAAACAAGGAAGGAGATAAATTTTTAAAATGAAATTTCTCTTAAAAACTGTCCGCCATTATTTGCTAAGAAAAAATGTAAAAATATTGATTGCAGGATACTGCAACGTCTCTCAAACGCATAACTTGTCCTTTTCATATTATACTGAAGTATTCAAGTATATTCGCGGTAAAAAAAAAAAAAAACGCCGCTGAAATTCTTGAATTTATTTTTGTAATTATATTTAAACGCATTCTGTGAATCGCCTGGTTTCAGATGCATCAGGCAGTAGTATCAGCAGTATTCCCACACAAAAAAAAATAAATCTTACGTCAATAACCAAAGATTAAATCGTCAAGAAACCCTTTATAATGAGTCTCAAATTGAGTTTGATCCCATTATTTCCGAAGAGAAAAGCGCCAGAATTTTTTCTAGGCGTTGTAATGTTCGGAAAGTTGACGATAAATTCGCGACGCGAACGCGGGTCATAAAGCTCGAGTATTGGAAAACTTCTATAGCCCAACTCCTTTTCGTACTTCCATACACCGTACGACAGTACAGTACCACATTTGTTTTCCCCCTGCTTTTTTCTTTTCAGCTGATGTTGTTGTTGCTGCTGATATTCACTTTGTTACACGTGTCTGGCATCGCTTATTTCCGGCGTTTTTTTTTTTTGCTTCGCTTCCTCTTCCGCAAGAGAGAAACGCAATATGCCCCAGCCTACACGTATATCAGCTGCCATGAACGTTCCAGCGGAATTCTAGGCATGGAGAATTAGAGTTTTGAAGAGGCAGCTCTGGCATGTGTGTGAGCTCAGCGAGGTTTGCCTTGAGAAGCAACGCAAAAAAAAATAAAAAAAAAACCCCGTCTCGGGCACTCCGAAAAATAAGAAAGAAATTATCTCTTCCCGAAAGGTATGTTGTCTTTAGCAGCCTCTTCATTTATTTATGCATTTTTGTCTTGGGTTCTGAAGCTATATACACAGCGTCCAGTGTGAGACGATGAAGTGATCGAGTTCTGATGAGGACGCACATGGAAAATTTTCTGATACAGGTAGACTTTTTTCTCATCTGCAACGAAATTCTAGTGACCATAAAAAATGCGTTGTAATATAATTTTGGTGCATAGAGTCCCTATAACAACATGGGTAGACGAGACTATGGGACAAAAAAATCGTTGCACCGAGAAAATCGTTTTAGACAAGGTCGTTTTAGAGAGAGAGAGTCCATCATCTGAATTAAAATCGGTTGATAGTTTGAGATCTAGAAATTTGACCCGAAGGAATTTTAAGTCGTACTCGGGATGTGTGTAAATAATGAACTGAGGTTACATATATATATACAGTATAGGAAGATATACAGTAGTCTGATTTCTGCTTGCAATCCAATTTTCAATATTCACCCGTATGAAATAAAATTTAAAAATATTAGTTTATAATTAGCTGATCAGATTCTTTCGAAAGATGGTCCGGGTTTTTTCTTGAATTTTTATTTTTATTTTTTTACGATTGATTCGGTATTCCAACATTGGATCAAGGAATAAGAAATAGGCGACCGGTAAATATAACCTTCTCCAATAACATTCATCAATGGTCTCAATATCCTAAATATTTATTATTCCCTACAGGGTTTCCATTCAATCAAATATCACGATCGAAGTGGTAATCCGAAACCTTCTCCATCACTGATCCTCGGATTACCAAATTATTATGAATAACTGAAATTTCTAGAAGCTGGCAATTAGGTCAACTCTATTTGCGCGCATATCGATAAATATACGCAAAATTTTCAATTGGTTCTGCGAGAAAAGATAAAAAAGCCTTTCGTAATCTGACCAGACGATGTTCGGAAATCAAACAGATTTATGTCATTGTTCTCGAAAAATGACAATAGAGAATTTTATTTTCGCATGCGATTTTTGTGTCACGCGAAGTTTAATGCTGCATTAAAATGTTGCACATTTTTGTATTTTATCTTCAGTCTTCGCTGAAGACATTTTCCAGTGATCAGAGAGAATTGATGATGCACTATCATGGTGATGATTACAAGTCTAGCCCAGCAGCCAAGCTTCCTTCAGATCATGTCAAGTACATTACTGTATACGGCTTTATCATCTTAACTACGCGGTACACTTCAGTTATCGCTGACATCATCATCCCATTTATGAACCCTCGAGGCATAATAATGGGTTCCGTTCGCATAATAGCGAGACCCGCTTTTTGCAACCTTTGAACTTTCGCATGTCTCGAACGAAATCTTAATAAATGCACTGCGTCGACAGCTCCTCCTTGTCCGTGTATATTTTTCACCCTGGACTCTTTCGCAGTTGATTATGGGCCTATATGTGAGTTGCTATATGAAGCAACATTTTCTCTCTGGTGGTGCATTTATATAATGAACGATTTGGGTACGCTTTCCAGTCAAAGAGAACTATGTAAAGAAAAACCAAACCCGGAAACACAAGAAGCGGAAATGCGCGATTATAAAGCTATACGTGCAGTTTTTCCATCCGGTTCAGATCGCGTGTTAAGCGCGAAATGACGGAAGACCTGGAATTCAAATGCGCGTTTTTTGCTCGAATAAAAAAAAAATTAACTGAGCTATTTCGTGAGGAACACGAACAGATTCTATGTTCCTCGGAAAATGTCCGTTTGTGTTTTTCTTCGATTTTATTATATTGCACTGCTTTGGTCGTCTTTTCCTGCGTCTTCTGGTCCTTACCGACTGGCTTCAATAAGACGAGGCTTACAATGAAAGGCCCTCACCTTTTGGAATCAACTTGAAGATTCTAGTTTGAAGAAAACGAGTTTTTCCCTCGTTCGTGTTGTTATTTTTTTAAGATAGTGGTAAATATACTGAACGGTACCCTTCCTCCTCAGGAGAGTCAGAAATAAATTAAACCCGTCAACGCGAAATAAATCGAATGAAAGTTCTTTCCATCGGTCTTTCTCAATAGTCACTTTTGTAAATTTGACAAAAGGGACGTTACTTAATTTTTCCGAGGGTTCATCGGGTTCGGTTGTCATATTTCCACACACTTTTGAATGCTTCACAAGCAGTCAACCAAGCATTGTACAGCTTCAATTATCCCGCATATCGATGAATATTTCAAGATTTTCTGAGAACTTTTTTCCCTTTTTACAATATTGATTCGATAATATTTTGTCATCGAAACGCTCCGGAAATATATATTTTTTATGACAACTCAACTTCCCCATTCCATTTCTCAAGTTCCGGAAGATCATCTCTGGAAAAATGGTGCAGATTTGTTTCTGAATATTGTCTTCTCTGATTCCTACAAGGCCAAAAATGTACTCCAATAGTGAAAATTTGAAGTTTATTTGCATATATTCATGCTTACACTCCGTATGAAGTAATGTGACATTTATTCAATAATATACTGAACGGTACCCTTCCTCCTCAGGAGAGTCAGAAATAAATTAAACCCGTCAACGCGAAATAAATCGAATGAAAGTTCTTTCCATCGGTCTTTCTCAATAGTCACTTTTGTAAATTTGACAGAAGGGGCGTTACTTAATTTTTCCGAGGGTTCATCGGGTTCGGTAATCAAATTTCCACACATTTTTGAATGCTTCACAAGCAGTCAACCAGGCATTGTACAGCTTCAATTATCCCGCATATCGATGAATATTTCAAGATTTTCCGAGAACTTTTTTCCCCTTTTTAAAATATTGATTCGATAATATTTTGTCATCGAAACGCTCCGGAGATATATTTTTTTATGACAACTCAACTTCCCCATTCCATTTCTCAAGTTCCGGAAGATCATCTCTGGAAAAATGGTGCAGATTTGTTTCTGAATATTGTCTTCTCTGATTCCTACAAGGCCAAAAATGTACTCCAATAGTGAAAATTTGAAGTTTATTTGCATATATTCATGCTTACACTCCGTATGAAGTAATGTGACATTTATTCAAGTGGGCCTTGAATTATCGCAACTCCTGAAATAACCCGAAGCCATTTTTCTTTAGCTTAATAGATTTGAGGGATAAGAATATCAGAACCCGGTGAAACGTTTTCTAATAACTCGATTGTAGTATTTCGATTCCTACGACGCGCAAGTTAAAAAATTCACATAAATGATGTATATATAACTCCGTGAAACGTGTTCATCGTGGCCATTAAAATTCTGATACTGAAGGACCTTTCGTACACAAAGTCAAGAGACACGCCATACACAGAAATTTATGGGGGAACTGAGAGTCATGCAGAGTGGGTTCGTTGTTCCTTCCGGGGATGACACGTACGTCCTGCAATGTTTTTTCCGCGTAATTGCAGAAGAGTGGAGAATAAACGACGAGGAACACGCTCGAATTGCCGAATACAGTAATGCGACGTTATAAACCTCGTAGAAAATTGCCTTTTTAACAGACATGCCCATATTCTGCGTCAGCTACGGAATGAAGTACGGAAAATTATCCCAGCCTCTCGCATGCGAAGATTCATCTAGCTTATGCTGGGATGTGCGTTTCAACTACTGGGAGACAATATTTGCAGATCTCATTAAAACTACAAAACATTCTCATGATGTGAGCTGGCTCATCATATAAGAAGCAAAACTCGCAAAAAAAAAAAAGGTAGAGACATTTTTAGGAAGCTCAAACAAATCCACCTACACGCACAAAATTATTAATTAGCGGAGTCATATTAGTTTATGGTCCCAAAAAGTCCCTTTGAATTTGTTATTTATGTACGGATTGATGATTAGTATTCTCAGAGAGCAAGTTTTTCTATGATGAGGCATCAAAGGACGAAAGTACTGTATTAAGTTGAGAGAATACCCACCCAAATTAAGTGCTGCTACATGCAAACTTTATTTTTTAGATTTAAAAAATTTCCAGATAATTCGAGACAATAGCGATGTTAATTTTTGTTACATAATTGATACGTTTTTCTATCTTCGAAGAAATGTTACTTAAAAATAACTTCCTCAGCTATTTCTTCTTTTCGATTTTATTAAAGTCAGAAGTTTTTTGACGGTCCGTAAAAAACATTTCGTAAACATAAAAATTGATCAAAAGAAGCAATGAAGTGTGTTATCTTTATTTGAAGTGTAGTTGGAGAGACAGTAGCAGTTGAAATTATCTGATGAAAAATAAAAGTTAGCTTTTATCCGCTATAATAAAACTTCAGACAGATTTTCGGTTATTCCTGAAATAAATTATTTCATTTCATTTTTGCATTCTGAGAAACCCTTCTTCAAGACCACCTTTCTAGTTTATAATGACATTTCACCATATAGCTGCTTCATTGGTTCTTGTCTTAATTTTTGCAATAAAAGCAGATTTTTTAAATGTCTCACATAGAGTCATTCAAACAAAACTTTTTGAGTCTGCAACCATTGAAAAAAAACTGATGCACGATTCACAGAATTTGTTTCGCGATTTTGTTGGTCCACAAAAATTTTTCTGGAAATTTGCTGATCCGCAGGCCCAGAAAGGGTGGAGAATACACTCCAAGAGATTACAATAACACGTTTGACCGGCTTTTGGTGAACGTATATGCCTTATATAAAGGTTAATATGTAATATAAAAAAATAATAATAATCCGCAAATACCCAACAAACTTCGGGACTCCCCAAAAAAAGGTTTAATCACACCATTCATCCGGAAAATCAACTTTCATGCCCGATTGAATGCACTCCCATGCGGGTCAGTGATGCACAACGGATGAAATTCCTCGCCCTTCCACCGATATTCTCCATTGCTGAAGCCCAGGGGGGGGGGGGTCTCATGGGCTGGGGATTGAATAGCACATGCTTGTGTATTAATTTAATGAAACATGGGCGTTGGAAGATCAGTTTATCTTGATGAAAGCAGGTGGGAAGGGAAAATGGCATCTAGGTCACGGTTTTTCAGCCTTTAGTATAAGCATGCCAGGAGTACGTGTTGGGAACCAGAACGCATCCTACTAATTATATATTGTTATTTAAATACTCCCGTTTCTCTGAGGACACTGGTACTGATAATATACAGTACTTGTATTTTGCATACGCTAGAATTACAAAGTGATTTTTCTGCTTTCTTCCAGTTCTTACTTATCGGGATTTATCTGCAGTTGTTTCAATAGCTGGAGGCCTGAACGATACGAATGTTCGAAAATTTCAATTAACGTACGAAGAATAAAAATAGATTTGTTAGAAAAATACAAAGCTCGAGTCTGTTATTCATCGATTGATAAATATGTTTTTTAAAGTTACATTCAAAATAGCAAGATACGGAAGTGTAACGTGTTTATAATGGAAAATTCATTGGGCAACAAATAAGTTCGCCCCATTTCGATTGTTGTTGTGCAGTTCCGGCACAAAAATTTCTATCATGCATCTATACAAAGTACTGTACAGTAATACTGTACATGAACCAATACCAACAAGAAAATGCTCAATTATCTTCGCCAGCGTAGACCATTATTGCGAAGCACTGGCCGAAACAGATACCCGAGCAGCATCGAAATCCTTCCGTGAAAGTGCTGAGTGATTTATTTACCACCTCAATGTACTTTTTCGAAAGAAAATAAAAAAAGAAATCTCAACTATTTGCTCTCTAGCAATCCCCCCTTTCCTCATCCCCCCTCTCTCTCTCTTTCGATTTTCCACCCAGAGGAAAGTTGTGCTGGGAAACAATACATACTGTGTGAGATGAAGCAAGTGAGTATATATCCCAACGGAGCACGACAAGCGGAACGAAATCCGAGCGACAAATAGCACGAAATGGGAGCCGATCCTGCCACAAGTTTTTAAACGCCAAGTTTTTCTTCCTTCTTTGGTGCCTTCTTCTGGTCAGTGAGAGATAAAATACCCGGACCTTGGGGCACAAAAAGAGGAATACAGTAATAGGGTTTCTCTTTTATTCTCCCAACTGCTGGAAGCAGGAACGTATGGCATCGCCGTACCTTCCATACTACGAATTTCGATTTCGAAGAAAAAACACCTGGACTTTAAGAAAAAGGATTTCTCGGAAAAAGTAGTGGTGAAGACTGTCAGGGAGAACATTTTTATCAGAAATTTGTGTTAGAGCTGGGAAGTCAATTTCTTACAGGAACAAAAATCTAGAATAAACTTCAGAAAATGTTATTGGAACAATGTTTGATGAAAATGAAACTCAAGGACGAAAAAGACCGAAAAAACTTCTAAAAATAATAACAGCGAAATTAATTCAATATTACACTTTGAAGCAAAACCACTCATAGCATACACAGTAACCACTCTTGAATTTGATTTCCAATTTTATTGAAAAACTCGAATCTGTATAGGAACTACTGCTGGGAAGTCAATTTCATACAGAAACAAAAATCTAGAATAAACTTCAGAAAATGTTGTAGGAGCAATGTATGATGAAAATGAAACTCAAGGACGAAAAAACCAAAATAACTTCTAAAAAAAGAATCACAGCGAGATTAATTCAATATTACACTTCGAAGCGAAACCACTCAAAGAATACACAGTAACCACTCTTGAATTTGATTTCAAAGTTTATTGAAAATCCATTGAAAAACTTTTTCTGTGCAGCAGGAACTATACAGAATGTTTCTGAGATAATGTGGTTGACTGAAGCATAAATAGAAGCAACGCACTCTTTTTACTTCTGAAAAAAAAAGAACTACTGCATTGCATTCAAAGTTCTTCTCATATTTCTAGGCGAAATTATTTCAGTTTTCAAAACCCAAAAAAACATGATAACCACCCATGCTGAATTTTTCACATAGTGTGCTGACACCAATTTTTGTTTTTGATGGAGTGGACCCTCTGAAAATGAGCGTATATAAAAATTAGAGTTATTTTTGAAATAATAGGGTTTTTTGCTAATAGAACTGCTGTCAGCAAACATTTTGAAGTGGATAGAAGATGAATTTCGGTGATTGAAAAGGTCCCTGATGATATTCCGCAGAGTTTTCCCTCCAAAAGTTCTTATTCTGCGTCGAACACACCGTTACTTGCGTGTGCTGTATTTTTTATCTTCTTCGGAAATATATGAAGAGCATGTTGCATAAATGTTTCCCGGTATACTGTTGTTTGTAGCTCTTCTCTCGCAAAAAAAAAAAAATCGTATGATTCTGAAAATCCTCGATCGCGAATTTTGTTCCATGGCTATACTCTCTGAAGGCTGGTGACAAGTAGGCGAATGCAAAGATTGTTTTGCATCTCGGAATTTCTTGGACATGTAGATATTGTAGAAGACATTGAGTAATGTTGACAGCTTCGTGGAGAGCTAATTCAATTTATTGAGGAAGTGAAGGCAAGCTGACAAACTGCCTTTCACAAGGCACTGTGAGCAAAAACCAAAATAAACGCATTTGTTTAGCACGAAAAAAGTCATTTTGACACGGCACGAAAGGAAGATTCAATACAGCCGCTGATCCATTTTCAATTTGGAATGTTTGGTAATGCAAGAAAAAAAAAACAGCTTTTCGACACAATGAGGATAAAAATTTCGATGCAATATCCAGAACTGAGACAAGCATCAAGTTGCATTTTCTGCCTCGAATGCTGCTTTTAAATCCCCATTTCTCATTCTCAAAAATTAATTTTTAAGAAACATAAAACGACTGCGACAATTTAAAAAAATACTGTATTTTCTCCGCTACCCGTGTTGACTTATACTCATCTTATGAACCTGAGTTGATGCTGCTGCATCCTTCATCATTAAAAAAATGGCCTGAATTCCAACAAATTGTCTCAACCTATAAGAATGAAATTTCATTATTCTCGTCAGCAAAACAAACAATTAATATTTGAACAAAGGAATTTTCCAGAAAATTTCCAGTTTTCTATTGTGCTGATCGCGGTCGACAGTCGACTGATGATCTCCCCCATCTCCGCGTTTCTCTCACGAGTGCATCAGTGGTGCCAACGGCGCGAGCAAATTAAGATTGAGGAACGCATGACTCACCTTGACACGTGGGCGTTTTGAAGATGGTTTCCAGAGAAGATAATTTGTCGTCGTCACACAAGAACTGCGGCCAGGTTTTCTTTTCTTTCTTCTCTTGTAGACTGAGGCGACGATGAGGGAGAAGCGAACGCGGGAAAAAACGACGCTCAAATATATAACGGGAAGATGAAGAGAGCGCAAAAAGAAGAAAGAATATAAAAAAATCTCAAGACTGTCAAGAGAATGCCAGAAGCAAAAGCAGCGGACAGACAGAAAGAAAGGAAGTTCAAGTGAGACGATATAGGGGGAGGAAAAAAAAAAGAAGTGCCTTTATATCGTCTTGATTCGGGGGAAATTTTCTTGACAGGTCTTCGTTATCTTATTATAGAGTCTCTGGAGTATGAAAACCGTTTGTCCAGGATGAAAAAAAAAAACAGAGGCAGGCGTTTTTCCACTTGAGCTCGCGTTTCGGGGAAAGAATCTTCTCGCGGCTTTATTTCCCACGACGACACGCCTTTTTCTATATATATACTGCTTCGTTCTTTTATTTTTTTTTTTCAACACCGCCCTCGTCGGAAAAAGCTTCGTGTATAAAGTTCAAGTGTCACGAATTCCCTCTGAAAAGAAGTGGATGAAAATCATGTCGAATTGAAAATTGATCACCCTCTTTATATGCGCGAATTTACCGTATATATGTACCAGCAAACCGCACCCTGATTTCTAGAAGCCATTCGTATTGACCGCTTAAAGATTTACTATGATGCACGTTTCCGAGGGAAAATTGCAGTTGGTACTCGCATGAAACATTCAGAGTGTAAAATGGCGAAAATATTCAGATGCTACGAAGATTATATCGACGATAGAAAATAAATTCAGTAATACAATCGCGCAAAAACGAAGAAACGCATGGAAACTCATCAGTTTCTGCATCATAATCAGCTTCTGACTTGAATGTCCTTCAGCCACATGATCTTGAGAATGGACCACATCTTTGAACACCAACGTATATTCTCAAATATTTCGATTACAACATGCTAAAATAACTTTATTGGGACGTTGTTTTGATAGAGAAGTGGTGCTCATTATAATTTAAATGCATATACCGCGTTCCATCTCTGACACGCGAGTATTCGGATGTAAGTTGCGAGAAAAATGGCGACGTCATTTCAAGGTGTGACAAAACAGATTGTATTTCGTGTACTATAATGAATCTACCAATTCCTGGCCATATACTCCTTCAAATTGTCAGCGAGCATATTTTGAGATAATCCGTCGTTAAGCGCGTCGTCATACGTAACGTCAATATGAACCTTTTCACCAGCCATCAGCGATATTTGCTTGTGTGACTGCGCCATAAAAATCCGTATAGGCTGAATTAATCTTTCAATTTCCTTGTTGACGAGTTCCGTGTACTAGGAAATTGATTTTAAGAAGGATTGCTCATTGAGGAAATACAATTTTATTTATGAGGATCCACATTCGGAGGAACATTTATCACTTTCCCGCGCAGATTTTGGTCCATGCACAAAAGAATCCATCGCTTCTTTTATGGAATAAAAAAAGGCAACGTTGGTCCCTTTCTTACAACTCAATATATTCGTTAATCATAAATTAAAAATTTTTAAAACTCGGTCAAACTATAAAATTTTCAAGAATTTCAATACGAAACCTCAGCATCATCTTAAGATGCAGTTATTTTCCAGGACTACGTCATTTTTACGTACGAACTTCAATTTTCTGGATAGAAGGTTTGAAAATAATGTTGCAAGGTGTTCAAGAGGTTTTAATTCCCATCGTGCAATTTCTACAGCACTTTCCGCCACAAAAGGTACCCAATATCCATCAATACGTGCTAAATTCCACAGTGCAAATAGCTTTCAGCTTATTTTTTCTGGATAGCTCTGAAATCGACAAAAATTCAAACTTTCTTCTGCTTTTTACACATGCTTCTTAGTTTCTTTTTATGGGACACACATGATAAATCTATTGAAATGAAATTGCGTCCTATGTATATATAATACCAAAGGAAATTTTTAGAACGCTAAACTGGAAACTGAATGCTGGTATACTATTGAATCATATGATTCAATAGTATAGTTTCAAAAAAGTTTTCTTCTATAGTGAGTCTATATATACTCAATATATTGAAGAAAACTTTTATTTTTGATATTTTCAAAAAAGTTTTCTTCTATAGTGAGTCTATATAGACTCACTTCTATAGTGAGTCTATATATAGACTCACTATAGAAGAAAACTTTTTTGAAACTCCGGTCATTTCGCGAATAAAGAGAAAATCTGCGCTGATTTGATGTTTTCGTAGGGCTGTCCAAGAAACATACTGCCCTGGTTTCCCCCAGTTTCGTTTTTCCTCTCTATTAGAGCGTTGAAATAACATTGAAAAATAGATGAATGGATAAGAATGCTACGCGATGGAGTAATACTTTCTCTTACGAAGGAAAAAAACCTTGCCAACTGACAGAAGCTCAAAGGCTTTCGTGCAACTTCTCAATAAGCGAGAAACACCATCGACACAAACATGCTGCTCGTATATACCGATACGATACGATCACGAAAAAAAAAAACGTTCCGTTTTCTGCATCGAAGGGGTTTTGCCAAGGCATCGCAAAAGGTGGAAGATATCCTCTTCATTCCTCTTTTTCCACGAATCTACAATGCTTAAAAGAACTCCTCGCCTCTCGACCCGGTTCTATGATGGGGAACTTGTGAAAAGTCAAACCCGTCGTATTTTCGGAATACGAGATCCGAAAGGCGTCATTGTTTTCAGAAGTTTTCCAGATAAAATTCTTCATTTTTCCCCAAAGTTCTTTTCGTCATTCTGAATGACGACAATTGTTTTTCAAGAAGCAGCCACATTATATAGGCATGTATCCGGAATATATAAGCAACCACAGCCTCATAAAAGAAATGCTTTTACTGTATAAGAATCCCTTTACCCCATGCCATGAAAATGTAACGTATTGTACAAGTTTCTTTCAGCTTCTGCGAGCGTAATTTAAGACCCGGGGTTTTTTTTTTAAGCATCGAGAATTAAATTTGGCAATGGTTCAAATTTTCAATAATGAAATTCGAATGCTTCTCATGTCGTGAAAGTTCAAGAAAAGACAATAATGCGATTTTTCCAAATCGCGTTTTCTTGGTCTTTGATGATTCTAGGAATAATATTTTACTTTTTATGAAAAAATTGCCAGAATATGTTGGGAATCACCTTTTTTCGAAAGGATTTAATGGTATTATTTGTAAACCACCACCCTAAAGACTAATGTATTTCTAATGCTCTAAAAAACCTTCGTCCTTTCCTGCCATAAAAAAAAACTGCCAATTCAAATGTCATTTTCTCCTGGCACTCGCGCATTTTTCTAAAAATTTCATCATTCTCCTTCCTCAATATTACATAAATAATTTACAGCCATCAAAGCACGCACGTTCTAATACTCAATCAGGTACGTATTTCAATACTTTCCAACTATGTTGTGACAATAATCATTTTCCCTTTTTTCGACTTAAATAGAAAAGTACGATATCAATAACATGCTTGTTTTTGATTTTCTGAAAATTTTCGCACATAAACCTTGATATAACTTCATGATATATGTTGACGGTTTTTTTTATATGGAATTGATTAATTCGATTCGATTTTACTTAGAATAGTTGAAACATTTTTTTTTCATATTGCCTTTTTTTAAATATAAAAATAATTTTTCCCCAGCATGAAGGATTCAAGAAATAGTTCAATGTTTCAAATCATCTTCGGTAGCTTCGTATTTTTGAGAGTAAATTTTAAAAGAATATTTATGGGAAACCGGTTCTACTGTTTCTAAAATCAACATTCCAGGAATCTCAGTTGCATTGATTGTGTGAAAGATAATCTCATCTTTCTTCCAGGTCTCACATATCCCATTTTGCCACCAAAGTTATGTGTCCGAGGAAAATCCCATTTTCTTTCCCAAGGCATATTGTTGGTTACCTAATCTCCTGTCATTCGAACCTCGCGATTATATCCTTGTTCGGGAATGCGCAGCTTTTGTGCTCATCTTCGATGTCGCAGCTATTATTTCCCGGCCAGACATTAAGGTGTAATGTGGCTCTCTTTTTGCTTTGCACATGCCACTAATAATCCCGGGATTTCCCGTGATAATGGCAAAATGTATTCCTGTACTAGTGACGATGATGCATCATGACGATCGAATTACGACATCACTGACGTTTTATGCAGGAAGACAAGCATTAATGCGTTTGCGGATTAATCTCCGTCCGTATCGTGATCAAGATTACTTCCGAAGCTTACGCCGCTCGTCAGTCCTCTAATCAAAGGCAATACTTGATTGAAAAAAATTACCGAGGACTTTGCCACAATTATCAGAACTGTTTGAGGACATTATACGTCAGACGAAATCAGTAAAATAATGAAAAAAATTTACTTGAATTTTTTTCATTTAATATCAATCCCAAAGACGATTCTATGAATTGTGGGGTCCTATTACTTTGAGCAGTATTCGTGGTGCGATAAGAAAAAAATGATGTTCAGGTGCTGGAAAAAACTTTTTGGCGCACAGAAAGTTTAAGAAGGGATTCCAATAACCTCTGCTGACATGAATTCGTCGTCGCTCACATGAAAAAAAAGATATAGTGAAGAGACCAACTAAAATTCTGAAACGATATCATTCAATGAAATGAATATACGAAAATGTCACGGCATTTTGAGACAGAAATTTTTTTCCCCAGGACAGATGAGTTGAGATACTTGATTCTACTTCATTCCAAAAGATTCGTCGACCTGCAAAAAGGGCACTTCGTAAATGAAATTGGGGCTCTGCTGTGGAAACAGATACGGAGAGTTTGACTTATCCATTGATGACCATATTCTTCATTTGGCAAATTTTACTTCTCCTGAGGTCCACATTTTTCCATTTGAAGATTGAAATCTCATTCTCTCTTTATTCGCGGAAATTGTGAGCCACTGTGTAGATGTTTGGAAATGCACATTCCAGCTGCACTTTGAGGTGAAATAGTTGAAAATGCTTCCAAAGCTCTGGGTGTAGCTTTTAAAATGAGCCATGCGAGTCTTTCGAAGAATCTTTGTTTTAAAAACACGTAGAACACATTATTTCAAAAATGAACGGAGAATGCCTCTGTGATATTAAACGCCAAACCAATTTTATTGAAAAACGTTGGGTATTATGACAGTCCAACTAAGTTTGGTTAAATATTATACTGCAGTGAGATATAGTTGCACTATTTGCAATTTTTATCGGAAATTTGAAAAAAATCTTTCTGTTTGCGAAGAAAAATTTTGGAGCAGGATTTATAAATACAAAATTGAGTCGCACATGCTAAATGACACTTTTCCAAGCGAAAAATTTGAAATATAGCCCGAAGCTCCGATATTATTTCAGAAATGCACGAAAAAGTCTCCTGAATTTAATAAAATATAGGAATATTGCAATAATGTATTCTCAAAAGAAACGATATAATATTTGCGAGGAAATATGTGGAATGGAATTCTTGGAAGGCATAAGTTTTGGAATGCCACCGCATTTCAAAAATGTGTGATAATTGTGCTTCATTGCATTGTGTTCTATCATTCCGTTTTTGTTGAGACTTCGAAAAAATGTGTTTAACCGAAAGCATTTCATCTGGAATACTGTACAGTACTGTATTTAAAAAGCTGTTCATGTACGCACGCACACAGGGACCCATCTCCGGGTTAGAAAAATTCACCAGAAGGTTTCAAAATTCAACAGTGGTCACACGAGTCTTATGAAAAAAAATATCTTTCTTTTTTTGAAACACGCAAATTTCGAAATATTTTTTCTTGTGAATTTTAAAAACCTTTCGTGTGGAAACACGGGATAAAAGGGTTATGCTGGTGGGCGCCGGGTTCGCCGGTCCGCGTCGAAGTGCTGGCCGGAAGGCGCGATCCGTCGGACGACGTCGTCTCCGTCGAGTGTGACGACAGCGAAGGTCCGCTGTATCTTCAGCAAAGGTTACGACATGCGCATTCGACACGTGTCCTTTCCAGAGCTCGTCCAGACGGACTCGAATGCAATTTACCTCCAGTTTATGGGCAATGCAAACGAAATCTGTCGCATTTTTTTACCCTCCACGCTTCTCTGATTTTAAAACACCACCCTGCCACAGAACCAGAATCAGCAATAGTAAGAATCGCATACCCATTCCAATACAAAACGTATTTTATTTTTAAAACGTGGCTGAAACTAGAAGGGGAATATATTTCATTCAATGTTATCTTAGTATTGCAGGTCAAGTTCATAAATTATTTTAGGCTACACCATTTTTGGACATAAATTATACTGTACCACTTTTGTGTTACTTGTGTGTTACTCCAGTTATTCCACTTATTCCTTCAAGTTGAGTTTGTTGAGTTTTTTCTTCAAGTTATAATTTGTGAAATATACTTATCCCTTTAAGCTAGGAATCCGTAAAAGGAATTCCCGGTCCTGTTGTTGGGGACTGAGTCGGGCGCCTGTAAATAATAATTGTAATAATCCTTGCTGCATTGCTACATCCCAAAAACTGGTCCTTTGGTAGAAGCCCAGCACAAAAAAATGAGTCCCAAAGGAATTGTAAATTATGCACAACATTGTCTTTGATTCCAAGGCAATCAGCCAATCAGAGGCCAATATTTTACCCACAAGGATAACTACTTTCCTTCTCTTTCCTCTGTCTCAAAAACCAGGAACACAGAATTCACTCCACTGCCAATTCTTGAAGTGTGAAGAGCTCTTGAGACATCTGATTTTATCATTGTGTTGTGTGAAAGTATGTGCATGCAAAGTCCTAAATTCTCTGAGTTGAATTATTCTTCAGGACATTATTAAATACTCAATTCTTTTGGGGCCTCTATAAAGAGGCTCCCAGCCGGTCCCAGGCTGATTGCTGTGTGTCATTTATCATTTTCATATTTTCTTTGTTGAGACTTCTTAGTCTCTAACACCTGTCCTGGACTGATTATTGTGTTTCATTTATCAGACACTCAACATCGAATTATATTGAGGCGCATTTGTCCCCAATATGTCTCAGAAAGTCATGCATGATGGTGCTTTTTATTCGAATGAATATAGTTCGGTTTAGGATCACAACATTGATTGCGAACAGTTTCGATTTTAGAAGGTTGTCCTTTTCTAGCTGTGAATTTTGGAATAAAGTTTGTTCCGCTTATTATTTGCGTGATTCTGTGGAGCTTCGATTCTCAGAACATTTGACCGCGTGACTTTGACTGGATACACGAACCTTATGCATCATTTAATACTGCTCACGAATGTCACTCAATACTTGGAACAGGTCAACAACTGACCTGACACATTATCACGGACATTCCTTTGAAATATATGAAAGCCGCTTTGTTATTTCCTGTCAATCAATCGACATTTTGAGCAATAATTATTGAATACGCGGATGATCAAAGCTCTGCAGATAATCGATGTCGATTGCAATTTTTCCCATTCATCTGATTCGATGAAACATTTTTTGAATATTTTATAATGATAAAAGATGACGAAGTTAACTTTTATCGTCACGCATCAATAGCATTCCGAAATTACAGGAAACTTGCATTAACTCTGGGTTCGCCTACATGCTAAAAATTTTAGTTTGCTGGAAGATGAGTTTATCTTAAATTAATCAAGTTTTTCTTGTGACTTTATTCACGTGTATTAATCAGATTTGATATTTTTCATGTGAAGGATGAACAAATATGATCGATTCGTTTCCTCCGATCGTCCGAAGATTTTTCATTATCCTAAATACGTTTCAGATAAATTTCGTAATCGAAGTGGAAATTTGACATTTCTCATGTTCCACAAGTTTCGATGTTGCTATAAGTCAAGAGCAGCATCGATACTATTTTCGATGCTTCAAGAATGCAGAACTGACATCGGAAAGAAGTTTTTATGATATACAGCTCTGCGAAAAAAAAAGATTCCTCCGTTTAAATTCCGACAGCTAGTCTACATATAGTTTCTCAGAAAATGTGCAATGGTAGTTGCCCGACAGCATGGACCCCGCCATACACAGAACGAAAATAACTCCCTTCAATATTTTTCTCGAAATATTGTTGAAGGCGAAGAATCGCTTTGGTTCCAGAACAAATTCAATTACTTCCGTTTATATCCGGTCTCTCCTTCCGGAAAGGACCTGCTGCTCTCATGCCTCGTCATCCGCAGCAGCCGTGTGAGAGGGATGTTGGGACGTCCTGTCACCTTCGCATGATGAATGACTAAGTCGGGAAAAAACCTGGGGAATAGGAATGACGAGAACGAGAAAAACCGGAAGGAAACTGGAAGAATACCGAGGGCGAAAACGGATTTCGCACAATTGCGCCATTTGCAGCTTATTTCTTTTTCGCACTTCGGATCGATTTCGCAGCACGCCATCTCCTCATCGCATTTTCTCGTTATGCACGTTTTGTGCGTACTTTCGTTTGGGATCATGAGTTATGTGGAAGTGGATGGATTTACTAATTTTTTTCAGCACATTTGTTGCTTGCGTGGTTTTTGTCACCTATGTTTCTGGAAGAGTGGAAAAATGGCTATTTTCAAGGAGATTCATTCATGAAAATTGGCAGTATGATGAACTTTTGATGAGGGGATTTGTGCTTACGAGAGAAAAGGTGTTCAAATAAGAAAAAATTGCACGACGTGATAGTTCAAACGTGAGACCCATTTTACTGTATTATTATTGGTGACTTTATAGTGTGCATAACTAGAGCTCCCAAACTTGTCAATTTACGACTACATTATCTTGAAATAATACTCTTAGGTTCGGATGGTTATTATACATGATTTAAACACAGCTATATTATAAATGATATTTTGAACGTTTATTTTAAATTCTTCTGCTCATTGTCAAACAAAATAACGAAACACAAAGGCCATTTCTTCTCCGGTGAAACTAAAACCATGCCCAAAGCTGGAACACAGAAATGTTCGTCGATTTTACGTGTGTTGTACCTTATTTAACCTTGAGTGTGAGTAGTAATCAGTGAGTATTTTAGGATATTTTAAGGGCCTAAACGTAAAAAAATAATGAAAACTATTACGTCAGACTCACTTTTCAAATAAGTTGATTCTATCGTCTGCTATAGATGCCAGCGTAATCTCGAAAAATTTTCACATCGAAATCAGGACTTCGTTATTTGCCTTAAAATTTGACAAGGCGATAGGACTTGTGTTTTTGTATCGCATTCTCAATTTTCCGAACATGAAAAATTCTAGACAGAGGCGATCAGGCCCTTGATCCGTAATTTGAACATGACATGAAATACTGTACAGCATACAACGATCCACCCAATTTGAAACACAATGCAATTAAATACGCCATCATAAAATAATGCGCCATTAATGAATTGAAACATAATTTAAGATAAGACTTTCATTCTTTTCTCGTCGGGAATCCGTGCAAAATAGGGAATGTTTGTGTAATATTCGAGTAAATGAGGCATATCGACGTTTCCTTTCTTGTCCATGGACAGATAACTTTTTAAGAAAGCCTGACAATCCTTAGGACACATTAGGTTCATCCCTAGAGACTATTTTTCGGGGATCTATTGCCCTCAGGGGATCCATATCACAGCAGCCTTAATGTTGCTGTCGGGTACAGCGGCGTGTCACGGACCGTCGCCCATTTGAGGATACAAAGAATTATGCAATTTTTCAAAAGTCATCGAGCATCATTGACTTGCCTAGACAAAGAAAAATGGTATCCGTTCCCTGCTTCTGTTACACAGTTTCATACAGCTTATACTGTATAATATATTATCTCTTCTGACCAAACGATACTTTTTTCTTGGATTTATAACGAAAGATTTTTTAAACGGATTTTTTAGATACTTTTTGAAAGCATTAAATGTGCAAACGAGGGGATTCAATTTGAGTAAATGTTTGGTGCACTGTTGAAAGTTGGAGAAGGTGCTGTAAATAAGGAAATCCGAGTTAATTACCCTTCACGCAGCTAAGCACCTCAAAAATTTCCCGACAAAAAAAAATCTTCAGCTTTTATTAGGAAAAACCAATTTCCCTAGTTATTTAAATTGCAACAAAAATGTATTAACAACGATAAATTTTCAAGTTTATTTTCAAGAGCATAAACAAGCAAAAACATTTTTTAAAGTTTTAAATGCTAATTTTTCATGAGAAAAGAAACTCACCTGATCAATAAAATTGACATGCCAAATAAGATAACAAAAGCTCTGGGGTTATGCAGCTGTCAAAGACAGCTCCATTTGATGCTGAGCATCAAATGACCCTCACAAGAGGGTGAGAAAAATGACCCACCCAATGGGTCGAAAAGCTTTCAGACCAGGTTATCCTAGCATGTGGAACTCGGCAAGAATGGGGCCCTATGAGTGCAAGAAAAAATAAGGGATTCCTTTGTAAAGAATTCCGAACAGCAATTCTATAATTTGATTCATGCAGAGATACCAGAATATATATATGATTGCCTGCGTGAAAGTAAAATTTCAGTTTCTGGTGGAAGATTCCACTGATAAAATAAAAACCGAAATTCAAATGGAGTAAGGGACATGCATAAGGTAAAAAAAAAAATGTAGTTCGAACTTTTACTTGTATTTTGGTAAATTTCGTTTTTAGGAATACAGTAGTTTCAACACTGAATGTATTTGTTTGATGTATTCTACAAGAAAAAACAGAAGTTTGCGTTAAAGGAATGTTTGCACTTGTTATTGGTTGATTAAGCGCAACCAATTGCTGTGCTTTACTTCTCATCAATGTTAATCAAACCTCAGAAATTTCTCTTGTAAGAAGACATTCCTTGTTCTTACCCCAGAAAGAAAGTGAATTTAATTGTCTCAGATCCATGCGATGGTATGTTTGCACATAGAATAAGGTTTGCATTTCGATTCTCTCAATAAAACAATAATTAGAAGTGTTTACCATGAGAGGAGGCGGGTGAGATGCAGCATAATTTTAAAAATTGTACCTTCCTTTGAAACTTAAAAAATCAGCACCGTCTCTCCTCATGATTGGCAGGGATATTGTAACACAGTTGCTTATTCGCATAATTGTCTTGGATGATTTTCGTGTATATCATGCATACTCGAATCAATTGATAAAATCAATTCACCTTTTGTATTCCGATGCAGTAAAAATCAATCGCGTCAACAGCATTATTTTTCTTTGCATTCTATCGTAGTCTATGCAGTTGTGATAAGAAGAATGCAGAGAAAATGTAGAAATCAAGGTTTTTGTTGATACGAGGAAAACTTGACTTTTTGTTGAAGCGTAAAAAGTTTAATGGATGACTTGAATTTTCCTTCGTTTACACAGAATATAATTAAACGAGATGCAAATGAAACTTGCTGAATCAGGCGATTTATCGATCATTCCATGGAGGCTTTAATAAATAAAAAACGCATATTGATATTTCATCCTAAGCACAAACAACGTATTCGGATAAAAGTAAACATGAGTTAGGCAAGCATTTTTGTAAGAAGAATTGTATGATAATTCTTAGCTCATGCCACGGAGAAAAATTGATGCCCAGAATTAATGTGAAAAATGGATCTGCCACTCTTCCAGCCAACTGTTAGCTTTTTTCGAAAAATTGTTGCCATACGAGGTATTCCGTATAAAGAAATGTAAATCGAAAAGAATTAGCCATATTTCCTCGTTCGCGCTCAGAATTCTTCGATCGCAGCTCCAAACAGTCATGGCCAGATGTTGCGAACGAAATCGCTAGTTTTTTCGGTGAAATTTTAGAAAAAAGGAATTGATGCAAAAAAATGACATGCTCGGTCATGATGATCGACGATTCCACGGAATACGTTTTTATTCGAATTATTCGGTACTTCTGTTTTTGTTCTAGTATATTAGCTATATCCCTCTCCGAGCTTTTGTACCTTACGTTAAAAAACGAGCGACATATCGAGTCATACATCTTTAGCAGTGCTTTTTATAGCAGATTTTTCGAGTTTTCGAACCCAAACGCGTGCATTGAAGCCTTTGCTGCCTTCAAAAACCTGAAATTAGAACCGAAGTTAACAATCCTTATTCCCTGTACGAAGTCCAGCTCTTTTTTTTAACTTCAAGCTTGAAGCTGAACATAAAACCATTTAACTCAAGAATCCTTATCAAAGTTGTGACTTACATGTCATGAACAAACTGCATAAGATCAAGAGAAAACAAAGGTATCAAGATTCAATGAAACTTAGTCTGCTGTCCACAAGGGTGGGAAAACTTATGCTCGATTGCCAATTCTTTCTAGCGTTTTCTAAAAATTGCCACTTCTTTTTCAGCGGTGAAAAGCCAGTGTGCAAGGATTTAATTAAAGTCTGAGTAATTAAAGTCTGATGCAATTAGGGTCTGATTGATCCAAAACAATCAATCTTTTGCAAAGACCACTGATACAAAAAAATAGCTACAACATATTAAAACTGTACTTTCGGAGTCATTTAAAGGTGCATATATGGCAGATGAAAAGAGTCAGCATTTTTAGCTTAAAATATTTATATACAGTACAGCACTGTTATTTGCACTTTAAATTACTTATCTTTTGAACGGAAAGACTGTAAATACTGTAGTGTACTGTATAATGAAATCTCCAAGTGCTACGAATACGTTCTTCATATGGAATCACTGGAATGTATGGACGTATTCTTCAATCAGATGAACTGTAACAAAAGTATACAGTATTAAGCCGGCAATTTTTTAAACTGACACTTATTTGTCAAAAACGTGAATGAATTAATAACCTATTTATACTATATTAAAAAGGTTATACACGCAGGGTTATAATAAGGTTTTAATCGCCTCCTTGGATCCTTTCAAATATTTGATACTCACACAGGTGGAATAACTCTTTAAACAAAATTCAAGGGACCAGAAAAACGTTGTTATGAGGATAGAACTGTTATAGAAAAGATCATTGGAGAGAGAGAGAGAGAGAGAGAGAGAGAGAGAGAGAGAGAGAGAGAGTCCACTTTTTTCTTGATTGTCCTCACCTTAAAACAATCCCCAAAATTAGCATTTGAAAAATATCGAGTCCCAAATTCAAACCGATCAATCAGCAGTTTTCACATACGTGTTCAGGTTATTTTAAAGGAAATACTGCACGTAGAATTAACAAGACTTTCAATTATGCATGCAAAAAATATTCTTGCGGTAAAACCTATTTTCGGCAGACTTTGTAACCAAATTTTGACAAGGTTTTTCTCTTTTTCGCATTTTCAAATATTCTCCCAGCTCACATCACATAAGCGCACATGATGTCAGAAGTTTCCCCACTATTTGTTCACAACATTCTGAACACCTATCTTGTGAATATAACTCCCGGTTCCTGGTATTCTTCCATTACATGGCTAATCATCCCCGCAAATTAAAATCCAATTAGGACAAGTAAAATTAACGAGAACTTATATCCTCCATGCTTATACGATTTCATTTAGATCCTTTTGCTGTAATGTTGACAGTCCTGGGTGAGACACGACAGCTTTTCTCATCATCCTGCTACTTTTCAGCCAAATATGAGCGACGAAATTTAGCTGGAACTCGTCATTCCTTCCTCCGATTAGTCAGGAAAGAAAAAAAAACAGGACAAAAGTTGAAGCACTCTGAAGATGATGTCAGTGATTGGGTCTATTTAAAATTGAGCCCTTTTTCTTTCGCTTAAAAAGAAGTACCAGTGCTGTAATAAGAAGTAATTTAATTAAAATAAAATAGGTAGAAGAGATTCATCAGATTTCCTGCTACTTAAATCTTTTTTCTTTTATCTCGGTTTTCAGCAACTATATTTTCAAGGATAAATGAGTTGAGCTTATTACTCAAAAACCCCTCGATTTCCTCCTAATTTGATTAAAAGCCAATTTGAAACATACGTATACAGAATGATATGCAATAATGAATTAAATCCCGTATTCGAAGATGATGCCAGTGGATCTCACATAAGTCTTAACTTGGATAAAAGAACAAATGTTCTTTATTCGTTTTTCCGTCTTAAGTCATATAACTCTAAAAAACGACGTATTTATAAAAAAGAAAGCCCTACAAAAAGTTGTTTAGAAACCAAGGAGTAGTGAGTTGAAGTTATTGCTTAAAAGCCATCCATTTGCTCTTAATTTGATTTCAAGCCAATTGAAAACAGCAGTACAGAAAAATATAGGTTAATAAATTGAAACCCTCCTGAGATGATGTCAGTGATTCAGTCTATTCAGAATTGAACCTGTTTTCTTGTTTACCTGCCCTAATCATTAAAAAAACAGGAATACATTCAAAATTTCTGCTGTATACATAGTTTTTCTGAAAATTACAAAAAGTCGTTTTGAACCGTTCCTAATCTCTCAATAAGCATAATGAACTTTAAGTAAATAAAGGAAAACACTAAGGTTCGGTTAGGTTTCGTAAACATGTCTTCTTATCTATTCAACTATTGAATTGAACAGCAATCTTTATTTTCTACTTTTTAGCATTCATAAATTTCAAGCAACATTCCCACATCCAAACCCCATCCCCTACCCAATTACATTCACCCAAACACATTCCATCACATCAAAATGGAAAATGGAGAAATAAGTATCCCAAAATTTACAATTGCTGGATTGATGCAAATACATGCACTTTCTTTCCTCCCTGATAAAAAAACAAAATGCCAGTATAATACAAATTGCAGCATCAGGCAATTACTGATACCAATTTAAAGCACATCCACAAGTCTGACGAGGGTCTATACCAAATAAACTAACCTGTTAAACTTCTCTTATAAACTTTAGAAAAAAAGATTTAGGGAGGTTAAACTCATAGGATAGGTCAAGATAGGCACTTTGGGGCACTTAATGGTCTTCCTAAATTCACTGAGGCATATTGCCTGCACAATTTCCTGGAGCAAGTAGATGAAGCGCGGCATAGCATTATTTATACCCGAAATAGAAAGATAAAAAAGAATAAATGCGCAAGAGCACAAATTTATAGATGAACATACAGTGCATATAGATGTATCGAACGCGGAAGAATGATCTTGGAAAAAAAACCAAGCACGTCCCAGCTTAGGTTTTAATTAAACGTTCTGCTGGCGCGGAACCGGCTGCTGCGGTCCCAGTATGGCAGCACAGCATGCAATCGTTTAAAGTGCAACGGCATATGCGGATGTATCCCGCGGGAGGATCCCTCAACCAGGGCCACACCAGCAGAGCCCGAACCCTATCCCGTGTTTCTGGAGAATGCGCGGCGAGCGGGTTGACGAGGTTTTTATTCCCTGCGCGTCACCGGGCCCCGAGACTCTCCTGTCACCCGTGGTTGGACGCAAAGTACTTTGGTTGCCAGAAGACCATCAGATGAGTACCGGCACTTATCTTTTTTCAAATGGTTGGGGGAAATGTTTCTATTTTAGATACTGATTGATTTAGAAGACTATAGTTCATGGGA
Source organism: Notodromas monacha (assembly GCA_905338405.1). Taxonomy (NCBI): domain Eukaryota; kingdom Metazoa; phylum Arthropoda; class Ostracoda; order Podocopida; family Cyprididae; genus Notodromas; species Notodromas monacha. Next base: position 6,815 of record CAJPEX010003106.1, on the reverse strand, counting down.
AAAAATCCTTGCTGAGTTTTCAGAAACCATATGCAGCTGAAATATTTGTAGGTGCTAACTCAATGAAAAAAAAAAAAAGCTTTGGTCGTATAGTGGCGTATATATAGATACAATATAATGATTGGAAGATGATGTTGAGAAGTATACATTTTATCTTAGAAAGAATAATTTTCCACAAGGTATTTCCACTTTCAACTAATCTCATTCGATTCGTTAATAATTTCGTTTTAAAAATTTATGACGTCAATTGATACTTACAGTATTTTTAAAGCGCATCCAAAATCAAAATAGGAGTGACCTTCTTAATTTTATCAGAACATTCATGGGCTAACGTTATTATGGGCTGTAATCCTCTTTTTGAAAAAGAGCGACCTGACTTTTTTTGGGGAAACAAGCAATGATTTTTCAAGGAATACTCTCTGTACTGTATACAGGTAACACATATTTGAAATTTCAAATATTTTGAACATCTTGAAACTTTCGAAGTATGGTCTTGAAAAGTGAACTGAAGAGTAAAAAACTTCGGATGAGGCAGTATTTTGTGTCAAGTTTCTACGCATCCTTGATCGGAATGTTTTTTCTTTGCATATTTCCATGGATTCTATACTGAAAGCAGCGTTGTGCAGTAACAGAAAACTTATGTCAGCATTATTTTTCATTACACAACGTTTCTCTGACATGCCGTATAAATATATACTGAACATAATTCGAAACAATTAGAAAATTGTGTCGGTCCGCCTCGGATCATTCAATGTTCATTCAAATTTACGCACAGCCGCGATAACCATTGTGCAAAGCCCTCAATCGAAAGAATGAAATTTGTAAAACACGCCTAATATTTATATTTGTTGCATTGAATGTACAGTATTTGATAGAAACCAACGTGTTTTTCATGAAAAGCACGAAAAAAAATCAAAACCGTCACATGAAATATGATATTGAATTCGCTTCAATTCAACACTTAAGTTCACAAGGTCATAAATCCCATCACGGTCGTAGGAAAAATTACCGCAGCTGAAATGTCGGTCCATTGTTTATACTGCTGTGCATTGGACAAGTTTGGTCGATATCACATAGGCATGGTAAGCATGCATAAATGGTTCACCGTCTGATTAGCGTGAGGCATTTTTGACCAGTTGCGTGAAGTACTGCACATCGGTGTTCGACATAGGTGAATTGACCAAACTGTGCAAAATTTAGAGAAGTTTTGTCGCCAAAAAATATTCGATAATGCTTGCAGATATTTTCGCGGAGTTGACAGCTGACCAACAAATAATTTCGACTAGGATACATTCAATCGAGCAGAAAAGGCATTCCGGTCAAGGGTTCTTGAGAATTGGAGGTAGGTAATCTGACTGTTACCACATCCTGAATTTTCTCTTGGAAATGTTCATAATTATGTCTTTAATTCGACCGTTGAAAAAATACGCAGATCTAAATTGGTCAATTGTGTCATATTAACGTGAGCATATCATTTAATTATTGTCCCCATCCGGTGAATGCTTTTTTCTTACAAATACTTCACATGGAAATATTGTCCTATGTATGCCACGCACACACTTTCCATTGTCTATAAAAGTTGCAGCATTGATAAAGCTGTAAACGTAGAATACGTGAGTTGACGAGACTCGGTTTTCCTTTGTTTTCAATTTGCCATTTTTTTCTTTTCATCAAATGTGCTTTGGTCAAAAAACGGTGTCATGAAAAAAGCATTAGTATTCAAATGAAGTCTCTCATTTCACTATAGAATGCTTTATGATGTCGTCCTTTTCCAAAATTTGCTCGCAATCAATAGGTATCATATCACGGGCACATACTGTATTACAGTATATCTTGTCTGACTTCGTTCCAGTGCTATGTTAATTATTCAGCATGACGAAAGTTCCTAAGAAGAAGTACTGTACGCTACATCGGTCAAACTTTCTTCATATATTTATTTTTTATGAAAGTTGGTAAGAAAGCAAAACATTAAAATTCTAACTACAATTTAGCTGGCAACCTCAGTGGAGTCTACGCAAGGCAGGATATCAGTTAGGAAATGGTGCCTTAACGCCACACGCGCTTTGCTGCATGAAAAAGCAGATCTCTGCATGTGCAATGAGTATAGTTTAAATTTTTCGACGCCGCCGCCTTTTCCGTTCCAGACTTCCGATGATTAGCTCACGTCGTGAGAGCATTTGCACATAAATCGTAAAAAATGATCCCTCTACCCATATTAATTAGCCGCACAAGAGCTTGTGGCATCAAAGTATAATCCAAGTACACAAGTCCGTTATGCGTCGTGTTTTTGCACACAGTACTGTACGTTCCGGTGCTATGCAGTCAGTGGATTATTTTGATTTTTGGTGACAGTCATGGGTACGCAGTGTTATTGATGTGTAGACGAGATACTGACGCGATTGCAACACCGATTTTAGTTATTAATAAGTTTTATGGAAATTTTAAACACAACAGCCTGCCTGGGATGGACCAGAGATTCCTGAAGAAATGTTCAATTATTTCCTGATCATTAGATATTAATTGTATTTTCCTCTTGCTCTCGGATTTCACACCAGTTACAAATTTAAGGGATTCAAATTAGACTGTGTTGAGATGAAGAGGATATCTTTTTTATTAATGATTTTGGGGTTACGGACAAATCGAGACATACAATTTGAGACTGGACAAATAGAGACAGACATTTTGTGACAGGGCCAATTTGAAACAGGGACAAAATGACACAAAAACTATCTTAATGAGGAGAAAAGTCTTCTTAGGTTTGTTCAAAGATTTGAGTTTTTTCTTGGTGAGGAAAACTCACTTGAGACTTGAGAGTGATGATGGACAAAAAGGAGAAACACCCTGGGATCATGGACTTTTCACCAAACAGTGCAATTTTTTTCATTTTCATCCCTTAAACATAAAATAATAGGAAGAAACGCAGTCAAGTCATTGGGTCTCAAAATGTATATGTCTCAAAATGTATATTTCTCAAATTTTCCCAGTCTCCAAAAGTTTATGTCTAAAATTAACCTTGTCTAAAAAGTTTATATTTCAAATTTTCCTAGTATCAAAAGTATCTGTCTCAATTTGGCCCTGTCTAGGATTGGCCTTGTCTCGAATTGGTCATGTCTCCAATTGTCTGTCTCGATTTGTCCTAGGTCCATCATTTTTTGGCCTTCATTGACTGATGTTAGAAGTGATGGTTCGATTTTATAAGATTGTGATTGGCCAGGGAATCAAAGTTGAAAATAATTTACTGTTTACTGGGGTATACGTTATTTGAAGAGGAGCTCTTAAAGTCGTTTTCTCGGTTGCTGGGGAATTTTATATTGTTTTTGTTTTACTGTTAATGCCGAGCTTTTACGATTGACGCGCGGTTTCCTGAAAGATGTTATTTGAAATGAAGGAATATATTTATTTTTGGTTTGCAGCTGAATGATCATCATCTTCCAATTCTACACAGACACATACTTTATTATTTTTTTTCTCACTTCGTTGAAACGTGAATACCGGTACTTGAAATGCAGTGAAACTGATCTTTTCGTCGAGGATGAATGATCAGAGTGAGTACCGTACTCTGACTTTCATATCCGTGTGCCAAAATTCGATCCAATTTACCGAGTTGAAAAATCCAGTGCCAATCAAAAGTTTTCAAAACGTCTCACAGTCTTTTCGGCAGCAGTGATATTGCTTCGAGGGATTTACTTAATCCTTCTCAGCACCGTGCGCCGCCGTGAATGTACGCCATGAAAAATTGCTGCCACTCAGCCTTGGATTGTTTCATTGCAGGATACAGTTCTCGGTGCGATCCCTCACAGTGACATTCACTTGAAATTTTCCCGATCCCACGAATACATCGAGCTTTCGAGGCCAGCGGGACTGACTTAATCAACGTGATAAATTTGAATGTAGCTCGAATCGATGATTATTTTTTTTGAAAGGCTCCGAAGATGGAAGCAAACTATACTGCGATTTTTTCATGCTTATAAACTTATTGAAATGTTTTTAAAATGTGGATTTTGGGTATAGCGCTGACTCATTGAAGAGAGCTTCAGTGTTGGACAATTGAACATGATCTTCTTTTAATATCTTGTACAGTATGTGGAAAAAATACTGTAACAGGGCAGTGTTTTACAAAGGATTATTGCATAAATGTGGGATCTCTCCACGACGAAATGTAAGGCAACAGAAAAAATCGTTGTACAGATACATTTTTTGGTAGACAAGGTTTTTGTAGAGTCCACCTACACTGTACTGCATGTTTTGAACACCAGGCTACTTTACCTCGTTCTGAGCGGCACGTGGTTTTGGCTCGTATTACAGCCTTCGGCAACAAAATTCCAGTGATATTTGCTTAGTTGCAATGGTCGGGAAAAATCGTTCAAGTAGACCCTGACGTAGCATTTGGAACTTATGACTGTTAACTGAATTCACAAGTTGGTCTGTATAATTCAATTCGGGGCCTTCCACAGCACTAGCTCTGAAAAATGTTGGAATTGCGCACCAGGTTTTTAAATAAATCGATTTAAAAAAAAAAGCTACGGGTATTTCTTGTCATCGTAACCCGATATTTTCAATATGCGTACATATATGATCGACTGAAAATCTACTTTATTGCACCTGAAACGAAACTGTCGAGAAACTGTTGTCTAGTCATTTTCCAATAATTTGCCTACAGAATTAGATTTTTAACGGAATTCGATGTGCTGCGATTTTTATCTTCTGATGAAAAGCACTCCGTAAAACAACCGTGGTGATTATAATTCTGCTATATTTTGAAAAAATGTATTGTCTGTTCGCAGATGAGAAGAATAGGTCCCAATTCAGGTTCAATTTCGAGAGGACGGAAGCGCACTGATTTTTGTCATTTAGCGATACATTCCGAAAAAGATGCGCTTGACCATGAGAAGAGAAGGATAAATCATGAGTCAGCAAATACTCAAATCCCACACGGAAAATTAGATATCTTATTGTTACTCTTGTCTGTGACAACTGCATATCTTCAGCTTTATGCGAGACTTGATTGTCGCTTCTTCAGCCCCGAGGAAATGTCCTCACGTCTCTCGAGCCTAATGCTAAATTGAATTCATCTAAAAGAAGGAAAAGAGCCGAGTTTTTTGGCATATCCCCAGCAGCACATGAAGCACGAGGCATAAAAGACCGAAGCTAGCTACCCGTGGATGATATACACAGCAACAATGCTGCTCCTGCTGGTGGCATTGGATTCATGTAATGAAATTGAGAAATAAAAACGCCGTCGACGACGAATTGGATGCCGGAGGACGACAACAACAGCAAACTACACAGTCACAGTACAAGCTGCACGGGACCCCGGTTCTAAAAGTAGTCTACAGCGCACGTCTTGTTGCGTCGTGACTGCGCGCAGCAGAATATTTTTTTATTTATTTAAATAAGAAAAGAAAAAAGCGCAGCGGGTTCCTGCGAAAAATCCTCGCTCTTTTGTGCGGGAATGGTTTATGCAGATCATGCTACGAGGACAGAAGCAACTTTATTTTACTCTGCTGGTCGGATCTGCATGAGGTGAAAATAATTGCTGAAACTGATGCGAGTTACGTCGTCGAAGAGGAGCCCGAATACGGTATAATCCCGTTTCTTTTTCGATCGCTGTTCGACGCGGATTTCTGAAAGACTTTCTGAATATTTCCCGTGCCTTGATGGAAAAACAATTTAATTTCGTGGTGAAACTCAAGAAAAGACCTTTCATGATAGCGGAATACTTTCTGTGAGATCCTAGGCCTTTTCATGCAATGATGATCCAAGATGTTCAGAGAACATTGTCACGCGAGAAATGGGAAGATTTTATTGCAATAGATTATCTCTGCTGATTGTACCTTCGTGCTCAAATGTCGAGTACCTAATACCGTAATAACCATAGGAATATTATGACAGAATTAGTTCCAACAGACGCATATGGGGATTTGGCAGAACAAAACAAAAATCCCAAACCCGCCTAATGAAGTAAAAATGAGCATGAGTCTGGTAACAGCAACCACAACAACAAAAAGCCAGCATCGTGATCATTCATTTTATTAGGCCTCATAGAATAAAAAGATTTTCAATACCATTTCCTGAATCAATTTCCCATCGCTAAATTCACATGATCATTTTTTTTTTTTAATTTTTGGAGTATTCGTTACTTTTTTAATTAGTCAAGATTTAAGAGTGGGGACACGCAGTTCACTGAGGTCCGAGTGATTTATTTTGTTTTCATGACATCTTTAAAAATTAAAAAAAGAAATTCCTAAAAACGTGCTTATAAAATTCAAAAAATGGGTCATGCACGTGAACAAATAAATCTGAAAATATATGGATACGATCGCCTTATCCAAAAGAGAAGCACAGTGAAGTATTAATCCCTTTTTGGGCATTATGTGACGGAACTATCTTTCAAAATGCATGCCCGTGACATTTCTCATCGATTAAAAAGGCCAAATTAACCGCATGCAGGTCACCGAAATTCCAACATGAGATTATCAAGCACTAGATTTGAAAGCAGGGAAAAAAGTTCAAGCATTATTTCACACAAACACAGACTCAAAATCATGCGTTTATGAACCATGAAAAACTTGAGGGTTCATTTCTTCTCATTAAAAACGACATTTTCGGAATCAATTTTAAAAATCTGAATTTTAAACTCTGGTTCTCTCTGCAACGTAATTTTTTTAAATAAAAATTTAGCTTGCAGAAAGAGGGGTTACAGGGGGTTGAATCGTGCATGAATATCATGACCCAATTTATCCCCTCTTCCAGACGTTTGAATGGTGAGCTTCCGAGCACCAGGATATTCGGCGGGCATCCCTAGAATCCCAATT
>CAJPEX010003105.1:0-31914 GCA_905338405.1 Notodromas monacha | reverse complement strand
CATTTTGTGCGGCTTGCACCGCTCTTTGGTCGGCGACGGCTCCGTTTTGAGCGCCTTTTATTCGTGGAGCGGCGTCCCCGCCTGCTCACACTGATTCACTCTCGGAAAAAATTGACTGCCTGCCGATAACGACCCTCGTCTTTTTTCTAACACTTCACCATTCCATCGGTGCCCCGATAACTCAAAATTGAACTCATCATTATTTTCCTTTTTTGACTTCTTACACAGCACGTCTTCGGAGACAGAGAGAGAGAAAATACACGCGTTCATTTCGTTACCATTCTTATACAAACTCGTATTTGAACATACAGTATTCCGGAATTACCTCAGTCCCCTTATTGACGAATGTGGTCCAAAGGCCCTCCTGTTAAAGAGACACGGAAAAGCCCCTGAGGGGGTCAGGTCAGTAAAGAAACAGATCATCACTTCATCACTCCAAGTTAAAACCCGCGAATTCCTTAATTGGGCCTCACAGCAAGAAAATCATTTGAATGATTTCATATACAGGAGCCAATGAGAATGCAGCAGGTTGCATGAAATCAAAGCTATGGATTTCAAGAATTGTTTTTGCTTGAAAAAAAAAAACTTTGGAATATTGCGTGGCCCCCTTGCCAAAAGACCCTCTTTGTGCAAAAGCTCAGCGATTACATTAATTATTCTAACGATTTATGGAAAAGTGCAAATTTCATCTGCAACCCCTCAGCACAAGGTCAAATGATAGCATTTTAGGAACTATTTTTGGTTAGCTGCACCTTTCATCGGCAGTCCAGCACAAGGCTAAGTAAACAGTACTCCCAACCAAAAGCTCCCCTCTGAAAGCCTCTCCTGCCTAAAGCCCCCCTAGGTCAAAAGCCCCCCCTCCCCCCATTTATAAAATTTACATGAGAGTTTCATATCAGTGTGTGGTGGCCCTGAGAAGGGCTGTTTGGTTTATATTGGTCCTCAAAAAGACTGTTTAATAATAATCTTCAAAATGTCTTTCTGCTGCCTCTTCCTTGCAGTCACTGCTGCTCTCCATATCTTTTTTCTTCTTGACGTGGACCACTTATCTCATCTCGTTCTTCTCCCACAGTCCAGTTTTCTTTGGCCTCACACAGTCCCAGTGTAAACTACTGGCTTTTGTGTTCCTCCCCATGAATAAATAGCCAATTTAGCAGGCCTTTTGACCACCTTTTTTATTTTTGATGATCTGAAGTGCCCCAGCCATTGGATCAACATTGTAAACTGTTGACTTTGCAGAAGTCAGCAAGTAATTATGCTTTGAAATTCAAAGAATCACTGATGACCACTGCACGTGATGAATCCCTTTATATAATCAACTCATAAGCATATTCTTGCTTGGCCTTGTACTGGACCTGTTGGTGAAAGGTGCAGCTTACCATCAAGAGATACAAGAATGCATGTAATCGCTGATTTTTTGCATTATTCAGGGGGGGGGGAGGCTTTTGGAAGGGGGCTTCAGGCAGGGGGGGGGGAGGGGGCTTTCAGAGGGGGGCTTTTGGCAGGGGTGCTTTTGGACTAAAATCAAGTTAACATCTTCCTGCGAGTAGAGTATATAAAGGAATTCTTCACCTGCAATGATTATAGGTATTTCTTTGAATGTCATATCATCATCACTTGCTGGTTTCCCAAGAATCACATCTACAGTTTACGTTGTTGATTCAATGGCTGATGCACTTATTCAGATGATCAAAATCAGAAAGGTAGAGGAAGAGGCAGCAGCAGACAGCAATTTTGAAGATGACGATTAAACAGTCCTTTTTCGGACCAATTCAACCAAACAACCCTTTTCAGGTCCACAAATACTGCTATGAAACTCTCATCCACATTTTAACAATGGGGGGGGGGGGGGGTTGGATGGGTACCCTTTTCAGGTCCACAAATACTGCTATGAAACTCTCATCCACATTTTAACAATGGGGGGGGGGGGGGTTTGATAGGGATGCTTTTGGTTGGGTACACTTGTTGACGACAGACTGCATGACTGACAGGATTTGAGAAGTGGCTCTTTCTCCGAAAATATTCCAGTAACTTTTCGAGTTTCATTTCTAGAGCGTATAAAAAGCGTATACGTGAAATTAAATGCCGCTTGGTTCTTTTACATGATGTGTTTGCTTTCCATTCAAAATTTTTTAGGATTTCATTGGGGCATGCAGCCCAGGAGCCCCATCCAGAAACAACATTTGATGAACGTTTAAAAAAATCTCTTTTGTTAAACCACTGCCTGTAAAAAAAATGTTTGGCATTTCGCCGACTTTATTTATATCGTTACAAAATTACAAGGAAAAAAACTGATGTCCATATCATCGGTTGCTTTTTTTCGTTTCTGAGAACTTTTTCTGCAACAAGAATTTTCCTCATCGACCCTACGATGAAAGATATTTTCCTCGAGTGATGGGACGTGTGTCCTCAGTCACGCACAGTACACTGGTACCTTTATTATTCTTTGGAATGTTCTCTTGGTTGCAATATTTCGCCGTAATTGTATAATTCCAATTATCCGTGCTGGGATTAATCTTAAACTGTGCTAGAAGTGGCATATTGCTAATTCAAAGAAGGGAAACAATGCTGAATGGTTAACTAAAACTTGAGACACTGGGTTTCCCTCTTCCTCTGGTCAAATCAAACTGCATGTTAAAATTTTTGTAAAATCGAAAATTCAATGAAGAGACCCTTTCTGAAATCCTAAAGGATTGAGATAAACTGTTGGCCTTATATGATATCTCATCAAAGATTCTCTCTAATTTGTTCAGTCAACTAAACCTAATACAGAAACAAGCTGAAGACATTGTGCTTTAAATTAATTTTTACATATATTTTGTTTTCAATGTCAGGGAATGAATGGATGTATGCATACATGTCAGATGTCCAGCAGTTGTATCTCATGGGTTTATTTTCTTATTATTTTTGTTATCAATTTGTGCTCTGTTTCCTGCTCTGAAGTGATTAAATGTCATTGAGTGGATTTGGGCTGGGTGAGAAGGGGGTTTGGTTGTGGAAATCTTGATCGAACCTTGTGAGCACTGAAAAGCGGCAAATAAAGTTTTGGTCGTTGGTTTATGAAAAATTAAGTACGGAGTCAAATGAAATCGAAATTTAGGGCCATGAATTGCTAACAAACCAATATGGCAATCTAAAATTTCGTTCCGAATTTCAGCGATGAAATTGTTTCCGATATCACATTCTTATGAAAGAAAAACAGCATACAGCATAAGTGTACATCTTGAAACTATAGTATCCTGGTGTAACTCTAAAAAAAAATCAACAAAAGCGACAGCGCCTTTAGAATCTTATTTCAGTTTCCTACCATTTGTCCCCAGATCAGAACCTTCAGCTGGACTGTAAAAAAAAATTGAAAGGAACAAAAAAATAATAATTCCTTGTTGAAAGAACCCCTGTTTAACACAAGAACAGATAACCCTATGAAACTACGAAAAACCCATGTTATACAAAGAAAATCGTAAGAGACAAGCTTGTCGTGAAGAGGGTAACAGTAAAATATTTGTTTTTGGAAAATTCCATACCTGCCTTTCCAACCGGAAATTACTTCGCAAACCCGAGTCATAAAATATGAATCATCAAATCCATACTCGTTCAAATAAGCAGCTATAAGGGGACACGTTTCCATTCACAATAACTGGAACCTTTCCACAAGAAAAACAAATAATTTCGAGAACATGTACGTACAGCACAACACGAACGTCAAGCACGCAAATATTTCTCGGCCTCACCACACAATTCAACCGTTGGACTGCAGAACCAGCGACAAAGAAAAATTCTGCACAAATTTCACCATATAGACTGCAAATATAAAATAAAATAATAAAGATATAAGAAAAGCAATCTCAATCTCCCGAAGCATCTCCCAACTTCTGGGCCTTCAGGGGCACGCATATACAGTACAGTATATACCCAGAAGAGGCCGTCTTCATACTGTCAGCACGTGACGAGAGAATGGCGGCCCTCTCTACCCCCAAAAATACCCACGTGAGGACCCCTCCTTCCGGCGCAGTGTCGAAAGGAAGAGAAAAAAACTTACTTCCAGATCTTTCCGACACTTCATACGATTCCTATATATATACGGTATACACAGCACAGTATATACGTGTACTGTATATGAAGAAAATGAGGGGATGGGAAGAGAACCTGAAGAGGTCGACGCACTTGACCCCCATTTCTGTCATGGTAAAATGTCCATTTTTTGTTGTTGTTGGGCATACACAGTACCATAAAATACTTGTTTCCTAGAATTAAAATGTTTCCCCCTCCTCAAAATTGCAGTGCCAGGCACATCCTGGCACCGCAGCATCTTTAACAAGAACTTCTTCTGCTTTGATTGGAAAATAAAACCTGTTGAAGGTTAAATGTTATGAATAGTATATAAGCTGCATCCTTCATATTCTCTCAGTTACATCAGTTCAGTTCATCTGAGTTATTCCAAATATCCACATTATTCTACAAGCCCAAGCTTGTTGAGTTGTTATTTGTTATCCTTGTGTGAAATACACCTTATCCATTAAACTAGGAATTCCAAAGTGGAATCCCAGTCCTGTCCTGGACTGACTAACTTGTTTTATTTGTCTAAAAATCAAATACTCCACATTAACTTATATTGAAGACATTTGTCCTCAATAGTTGTTGTGTGGCTTCAATGGTTGCTTCATTCAAAGGATATCACAAGACTTTTCTGCAGGTGGCATCAGCCAATTATTTTTCATTTCTTATTTTTGGAAGAGCACCAGAATATTGAATGACCTGCATTCAAGTTGGCAGGTCTGTAAATCTTGAGGGTATGAGATGAGGAATACATTAAATGAAGCAATAAGTTGTCCTCATTGAAATTCCACTCCTGTACAGTGCCATGAAAGAAAGGCGTTTTATTGTTCACCAGGCGAGCCACTAGATGTCACGCCAAGTGAAAATCATGTTAGAAACCCTACCACAAACAATTTATTGGCCTTCAAAGGGTAGCCATTATTTTTCACTGGTTTTATCCTCCATAATCGAGCAGGAAATACGCGAGTAAAATAATTAATTGTAGTTTTGCCGAAATTTGTGATAAACCATTGCTGCTGAACTATTCATCCAAGAAATTCAAAAATATGATCTGATTTTCATAAGTCTGTTCAATAATGCGGTTCGATCGATTCTGACATCAAATTTATCGTTTCGACAGTGTAAACTGGCGGATTATTTTTCAAGCTTTGTGAAAAGTTTCGGGTGCATTTCGAAGATTTATTTATGAACTAGATGGGCAATGAAAAGTTTAAGGGAGAGGTGATTCTTGCGATTTTATCTAAAAGTTGGAACATTGGCCATGGAAAAAAATATTTTTTGTCTCACATTGAATAGATGGTACCTCACGTTTTGTTATAAAATAACATGACATGCAGATGATGGATATATTGATCAAAAATATACCTGAGGTCAACATATCACATTGCAATTATTTTTAGACTTATATGTCATGATTTCTGTGTCCTGAAAATATTTCACTGGCAATTCTTCTGTGCTTCCCACAACAACAAAGTTATGTTTCCCTAACTGGGAAACCCCTCTATAATTCAAAACACCTCTCTTGAGTCAAATTTTTGGCTGGTCCCTTGAAATTCGACTTTGCAAGTACAGTATCATAGCTTTGAAAAGGTCAACCAATAAAGTCAAGAATCTTTCATTCGATCAGAACACAAAAATTCATTGCTTTCCAGCATTGAAAACTGTCCTGCATGTACATATATGAGAATAGTTTTTTTTTTTTCAAGTGGATCACTAAAACGGTGATTTGCGTAATGTTAACTATTCTCTTTTGTCCTGCTCTTTGGTTCATTTCCAATAACAGAACAAGTACTCGATCATTTCAAAGAATGCATGAACAACACTTCAATCATTACTTTCAGTACTAAAATACAGTACTAGTTTTGGCTCGCATTTCAGAGCATCTCAAAGGTTGAATAGATCCCGAAAACGGTGCTATTGAACCACATTGAATGCATTCCTATATACGCTTCGGCTCCCGTTGGGAACATGGTTCACAAGATCACAACACATTGAAGCCTGAATTCACCGGTGTGCAGGAATGTGCACCAGTTCACACAATAACTGAATTCATGGGAAAATATGGAGGCTATATATGTCCCTCAGCCTACAATAAATCCCAAAGTTTTGAACTCCATCACCTTCTCACAAAAATATGAAAAAATGCCACTCACGCTTGATAAAATAGGCTTCCCAATGAACCAGAAAATGAAAATTTACCTTAAAATCGGAATGAAAAACGGTATAGTGTGACAAAAGATCCTCTGAAATGGAGAAAGAGTTCTTTGGAAAAGGACTTCAAAGTAATTCCACCACAAAAACATGAAGAAAAAGGAAGAATAATTCATGATGCGGGAATATTTTGTTACTGCTGAGACAATCAGTTTGCTCAAATTAATATACTCATCAGAATCTGAAGGTGTTGCATCCCAAAGCCCAAAGCAACGCAGCTTCAGCATCCGGCCACAACTGGACCAGAAAACTTGTTGGATTTCCAAGGCCAGTGATCCTTGCAAAAATCCAGTTTTTGCGAGACTAACTGAGCCTCACTCAAGGACAAGAAGTGGTCATCACTTCTTCCATTTTCCTGATATTAGCCAATCCTGGGCCAGGAACCCCAGTCCAAGCACCTGGGTATAAAAACCCTCATTCCTCTTCAAGAGGAAAAGTCAGAACCTAATGTTAAAGTGCCTTTTAACTTTAAATTATCTCATTCAATATTCTGAGCTAACCATTGACTCTGCCTTTAAAACAATTGAATTAAGAGCCAATAGATGAACTGGGCAATGAGAATGAACTCCTCTGAAACAAGTTTGAGTTCTCATTCAAAACTTGCATTCTGATGGCTGCACAATTCAATTCCTTTGTCTGGGATCCAATGTACCCATGACAGAAGGCATTATTAAATACAGTACTATTATCTAGCAGGAAAAAAATATGACTCAGTTACCAAGTACTGATCTTCACTTCAATCCAAAGGCATTATTAAATACAATACTATTATCTGGCAGAAAAAAATATGACTCAGTTACCAAGAACTGATCTTCTCTTGTTTATGATTACTTTTGATAAGGCGGCGAACCCGCATCCATTATACTTGTCCGCAGGCGCCCTTTTAGAAATCCAGGCGCCGTTTGGAGCATGACATTCAACACAGCGGAATTTCAAAAATAGGGTATTGCTAAAATAATAATAAGACTGATAAAATATAGACACAGGAGGTGACACGAACTATTTATCAGTTTATTATTGCTTTGAAGGAACAAAAATGTCAATATTAGTACAGTGGGCCCCCATGTTACATCATCAATCTGTTCCAGGATGGATGTCATAACATGGGGACATCACAAGTTGAAACCTTATTTCCCTTAAGGTTACATTATAAAAAAATTAATTTGTTCCCAAAAAAAATATTAAACTAAAGTTACCTTTATATTTATACTTTTTGTCAGAAATTGCATTAATAGACACAAGAAATGTTTGAAAGAGATGTTTGAAAGAATGTTTATAAAACAAAAGTGATAGGGGGTAGGGTAGTAAAACAGGGTAGGAGGAGAATTATTTTTGCAATTTTGAGCACTTTTCACATCTTTTTTTCTCCTCTTCTGAGTTTTAAAATTGTAAGAATGGATAATTTTCTGGCAAATTATTAAATTTCTCCTAAACAAAATTATTCAGCTATAATGAAATGCACAGGGCATTACAGAACACACAAATTTCAAAATCCCTCCTAAAAACAATTATTCAGCAATAATGAAATGAACAGTATAGCACGCACAAAATTTTAAAAAAGTGCTCCAAACACAGAAACTTCCAAACTTATGGACGATTTATTTCCTGTGCATGGCACCATCTCACACTGTTAACTGTTTAATCTTGCTAGGAATGAACCTTGGCACAAAAAAAACTCACTTCCTCCCAGGAAAACTGTTGGTGCCTGCATGGCACCAAAAAACAGTTGGTGGGAGGGAGCTGAAGAACCTCAGAAGCTGTCGTATCATGAAACCTGGACGTAAGTAGGGGGCTTTTCAAAGAAAAAAAAAGCGTTGTAACTTGAAACGGACGTAACATGGGCCCGTCGTAAGTTGGGGCCCACTGTACAGTACTCACAAATTATGAAGCATTCAAAAAATTCGTATCTGAAATCAATTGTTCAGACTTGGTTGGCAGATGTTTCAAGGACAAAATTACATGCAGTTTTACCTTTAAAAGCAGAGCTTGAATCATTTTCCAACACACATAATATTCTGTGATATACCAGAATTTTCTGGGCCATTCTTTGCAGTATTCTTCCAGACTCCAGAGGTTCCAACAAAGCCTTCATTGAGTTCTGCGAAGGATCTCCTAAAATTCAGAGAGATAATCATTCTATGCCTGAAGGAAGAGATGGATTTTGCTAAGCTCAGGCTATAATCTGGCTTTCCCATAATCTTTTCTGTCGCATCTATGTGATGTATGATATGTCGTTGAAATGAAAAAAGGAGTGGAAAAACGACCTGCGTGATCCCTAGAATTTTTGAAGAAAAAATTGTTTTTGATTTTGGCATTGTTTTTATAACCATGATGAATATTAGAAATCTGAATAAAAATGGAAAGTTTCTGACTATTCGGAAAAATATAGAGGACATCAGTACATTGTCTAAAAGCACATATACAGTATATAGGGAAATTTTGCAGAGATATTATAAAACATTCCTGGGATCTCCTTCCAGGACAAATTTTTTTAAACAGCACAATATGCAAATCAGCAGCTTTTTCATTGCTCAGCAAAATGTAAAGATGGTTCCTCGTCTACTTTCATAGCTAATCGCACGTAACGCAAATTTTTCTTACCTTTTTACAGTTTTTTTCTTTCAGGTGTAACAAAAATAATTACTCTCGCGTTTGACAATTATTCTTCATCGGTATTATTAATATTCTATGATCGACCCTCGATACCACCGATACTCCTGTCCTATATGACGAGTGTGATGAAGAATTGCCAAAATACATGCCACGCAGATTTCATTTAAGGTTGCATGAGTGCAAAAGTATTTAAAACCACTTCTCCAATATACTGCTCATATGCAGAAATGAAGAATCTCCCGGCGTATATCTTCGTAATTTGAAAAGCGTGCTCCGTCGTCTTTTCTCGCGAAATTTCCAACGTACATCACCAGCTCGTATATATAAGACAGATTTATTCATAGTCCTTGGTTTTTTGCCCTGATTCTCGAAATAAATGCAGCATAAATCTGCAGCTTTCGAACCAGAAATACGACATGAGATATTGAGTTCTTCGCCGGGTTGTTGTTGGCGTATGCGAGAATTAATGATATACAGACGGCCAGGGGATGGGGTTATTATGCGTCGCAAAAGCCGAGGCGCAGAATCTGTCTAACGTTGACCTTTGCCAGATGCTTCGGAATGGGAAGGGAAAAATAAGTTTTTGCTCCTGCTGCATGGGAGCCACTAACTTTGAAGGTCCATTAAATGTCAGCCAGGGTCTTGGAAGTAATTTAGGATCGAGTCTTTGCATGAGGCTTGATCATACTTCATCCCTGTTCTTGATCCAATTTGCGGGGCCCAATTAGCGCGGAGGGGCCTTATTTGATTCGGATGCGTGTCAATGTGGAACATCTTACCCAGAATATTAGAGACTCGGAAAGTCCTGATCAGAGTTGGCGATTGATGGATATTTTGAGAAATTGGAAGGTTGAAGAACTTGACGTATCTCATGAGGCAATGTCCAGAACTAACAACATTTTGTGACTGCTGCTGTCGGCTTAGTTGTTTCTCTTCAACTATATGATAAAAATTATTTATGAAATTTTACTGTTTCTTTTTTGTACAATTACTTATGGAACCTAAATCCTTCGATTGGGTGGTAAAAATTCCGAGTTGTGAATAATTCATCCCAGAAATGCCTGCAGAATTTGTTTTGTACTTGAACAAAAACGTCTAGCATGTCTCAGAATACATTCCAAGATGCCAACAATAGGCATTATTGGGATCTTGGAAAAGCATTATTGGGGTATTGGGAACTCGGAAAATTACGCCCGGGCGTGTAACTGATTTGAAAAAGAACCGCAAAAATTGGACGTTTTGAATTTTAGACAAATTTCTAAAAACCCATAATTTTCTACAACCAATATCATGAAAATCTCTGGAGCATGAGACAATGAAGTTAACTTGAGCACCACTAAGCTGTTTTTAAACATTCCACGTAATGCTTAACTGTGAGAATTAAAAAAATTAGTTATTCCCCTTTTCGAAATTTCACAATTTCTGAAGAACACCTACGATGATTTTCATTTCATTCCGGAATCATTTGCCTCAGTTACAAAGCAAACAAAAACTGAATATTTTGGCCCACATCATGACCTTAAATGTTTCATAAAAATATAAAGAATGTTACTTTGTGAATTTTTTGAATATGTTATAGTGCTCGAGTAGAAGAATATACCACCTGCTGTGGACCAATAATCAAGAAAAGCTCTTTAATCTGAATTGACACATGAATATTTTGAAAGAGAAACATGAATGAGAAGTTTAGCTATGTTCGATGATAGATTTATACAAAACAAACTCAATTCTCAAAAAATAAAGAAGGGAAAAGAAAAATGTTCCAAGCAACGAGTCTGCTGTCCCGGAAAAAATTCAAGAGCTGTTCCAAGTCATAACCTAGGTTGGCTGTTATCCGGAGCGGCCGCTATATCTGCTGTGTATCACTGTTAAGTATGATAGATTGATAAAATAGCTCATGTGATATTGAACATATATTTCTGCGTGCAGAATTTTAGCTAAATCTGGATCGGTCAGTTGCTCTCTGTTCGACAATCATCAGAGAAAAATCTGCTGGAAAAAAAATATATTCCACAGTCCGCCTGATTTCGGGAGAAGACGACACACACCGGAAAACCTCAGTCTGTTTCGACTCGAACCAGAAAGTCGGAGAAGGCATCGATTTTGTTTCCCACCCATGGAAGCAGCAACCCCGCCATAGAGGAGATAAAATGCATGACATGTCGAACCCGTGGGTTCCGTTTCTGGCTTTTTCCCCTCCTCTTTTCTTTCTCTCTTTATTTTTTTCCACAGCAGTCTCAGCAGCAGTAGTCTTATTGCGTGTAGGATGCAGAGAGGGGGAAAGAAAAAGAGAGAAAAAAACAAAACAAAAAACCCCTGCGTACTAAACCCAAGATAGGAATTTGGTTCCCGCCGGGTACGATCGAGGCTCTGATTCATGAGGACCTTCTGTGCACAAGCAATAATAGCTCCGGCGAGGGCAATCATTGACTTCCATGAGAAACCGGCAATGTTACCCGGGTTGCCTGGGCCATGCTGGAACGCAAACAGGACATTCAAATCTGCCCTCACATTCCAGCAAAACCTGGGGTCTTCCAAGCCTGCAAAATATGAGTGCTGCATCACTAAATCCTGGGTTACACAATGTTTGCCAAAATGATATTGTCTTTGCAAAGTAAAGTTGAACTTTGATAACTCAAACCTCCCTAAGCCAAATTCCTCCTTTCGCCAATTTTTCTGTCCGAATTCCGCCTTGGAAACAATGAATAAGGCTTTTTCCTTGAAACCTTTATAACTAGAATTTTCTGAAGGCCTTTTTGACATTATTTTATTGAAACAGGAAAGATAAAAGCTCTCGTTACATTCTTTTATGGTGCTGTTAATTCCAAGTTGGCAACTCTGAAACCATAAAGGAAATTTTGCCTGCAGCATGTGTTGAGAAAAAAATTGGGAAGTAAAATTGGAAATGCTGATTTAAAATTTCAGAAAAATTCAAGAATATCTCAAGAAAATCAATCAGATTGATTAAGTATTATTGGGTAGTATTATTGATTTAGTATTATTGGGCACAAGCCTCAATTGATGTCAAGTTATATTGAGAATAAAAACACGTTATTCAGTCCAGGACAGGACCAGGATTCTGTTTTGGAATTCCTAGTTTAAAGAGGGGTAAATGTATTTTGGAATAAAGTTGGATTAAGCAACAACTCACTTGAACTCAGCTTGAATAAATTGGAATAACGCAGTAACTGAATCAAATTGAATCTGACAGTATGAAGAAAGACAGCTTATACACTAATAATTATATTTAACCTTCACAAGGTTTTACTGTACATAATCATTGCAAGAAAGCTGCGTCTCAGAACTAGGTATGCTATTTTACCTGGCGTGCATGCCCAACAAGTATGAGTTTTTAATTCATTCAAATTCTCCAAGCTTGGAGGAAATATAATACTGCACAGGAATCAACTTTCAGATTCCTTATTTCAACAGCAGGAGCAGTTCAGTATTATTCCAGAGTCTCTCAACAAATAGGAACATTTCTAAAAGTTTATATTTGGCTACTTATCAGCCATGTTTGTTCAGTCTGCCCCATTTGTTCCATGGAGCTGCCAAACGAGCAGAAACTCCACATTTATATTGTGCAACTGCGAGTCGACTCTCTTTTTTAACCACGAAAAGAATCATCCTTCATCTCTACACGAGAGGCTTTTCGAAATATATAATGCCAACACATCGCAACGCAAACAAAGTCACATACGGGATGTGGTAAAAGGGATCACGAAGGATCTAGAGAGGATCCGATTTCCACGGTATATATTCTTAGCACAAACACACGTCAGTGCTGCCGAAATTCTCCTGCGCAAAGCTTAACTCAAGAGCTGTGGGATGATAGTGCAAATATCCTGATGACTCCCCAGTTTACTTTCCTTTTTTCTCTAGTACCCCTTTATGTTTGGGGTCCGAAGTATCAAAATTTCAGCTGGCTTAAGTTATTTCAGAGAAGAAAGTTTGATTCAGAGAAACATTATATACGTGGAAATCCCGCTGTGATTGAAGTCTGAATCATGGATTAATAAAAATGCGCTGGAAATCGGCCAAGATTTTTATTTTTCAGGGGCGGTCGAAAATTAGAGGCCTCTATGAAACCACGATTTTGCCAAAAGAAAAAATTACACCATGACTCTTCTTTTCAATCACTGCAAAATTCACCCGTTACAAGTTTCCAGCACGGAAAATCTTCAATTTTATTTGCCGGGAAATCTCGCAGTGCTTAAAGTCTGAATTTATCATGGATTAATTCCCTGCGCTGGAAATCAGCCGACGATATTTGCATTTTTCGCCGAGGGTCGAAAATTAGAGGCCATGAAACCTCGATTTTGCTAAAAGAAAAAAAAAATACACCATGACTCTTCTCTTCACCCCTGGAAATTTTTGTCTTTGCAAGTTTGGACGGAAAATCTTAAACCACAATAAATCTACCACTGTTTCAACGATTTATTCTCGTGCACTGTGTATAGTAAAGTTTGCCTCAAAGTTTGGCTCCGCACTCCGAAGTCCGAACTCTGTGTCGAAACTTGTTTATCTACCGATTAAACGAAGTGCTTTCCTCACTATTTCAGCAAATGCCTGTGGATGGATTGATATTCAGATAACCAGCTTACCCTGTGTCATTGAAAAATTCCAAGTAACGTTTTATAAAAACCGAGACATTCGATGTATCTTCTCGATTATCAAGCATCAGGAGCTGAACTAATACCAGGACAGGAACCAATAGAAAACTTTTTATTTGCTTGTTTATTACCGTAAGTCTACTACTTGTTCACAATATCCCACGTATTTACTTCACTCTTCGATTAACAAATGAAACAAAGTCCAGAAAATCCCATGTTGAATAAAATCGAGAAAGGACTAGAAATACAATAACTGATTTGCTTATTGTGACTTTGATCCGCGAGTCGAATTTTTTTATAGCTTCGGTGGAATTTTGAAATCCATCAATCACATTTTTTTAAGCAAAAACAAAGAATGGCACAGTTAAATATTATTATTTTCATAATTTGGGTGATTTTGAAAGGCAAGTCGAACTGAATCTGTTCCGGATCGATTCTCAATGCCTCCATCCATTCCGACGTATTTTTTTCGGAAGCACAGTAGTCAGTCACTGACGCTAAAAACTTTTATGAACACCCAGAAATATTTCACCGACGAAAATAAAGAAAACTTGTAACCAAAGAATGACTTCAGAATGAACAGGCTGCCAAAACTTCTGGAGGAAGAATGATGCCCGGACAAATAACGTCCGCCATGTTGCAATTACAGTACTTGAAAAAGTATCCGTAAAATAACGCGCGTGCCCTGGGGAGTTCCAGGAATAAATTTTTTCGACTCACCAGCAGGCTATTGAACACGCAATAAACGTGCCACACACAAAAAGAAATAAACGGGACTGGAGAAAACAAATGTGCAGAAAGGCTGAGGAAGAGTGAATGAAGGTGGGGCATGGGGTGAAGCAGAAACATGATTTTGCTGGTGGGGCAAAAAGAGGGTGTTATGAACGTAACATGGGAGACACAGAGCAAGACACGTGGGTGAACTTGACAAAGCAGGGAAACACGCCAGGGCGCTTCAAGAGCAACTGAGGAAGCAACCCAGGGTTCCCTGTGCTGCTGCTGCTGCTTCTGGGTCCCTGTCCTCCTGATGGTGCTTCTGCTGCTGCTGCTGCTATGCTGGTTATTCCTGCTGGCAAGAAAAAGGGAGGAAGACAGGCTATATACCAGTCCCATTCCATTTGGCCTTGCGAAGGAATGGTTGCCCATCAGAATGGGTGCCAACAGAGAAAATATTCCTGTGAAACCATGCGGTTTTCTGTTGCTGCTTGTTGTGAAGATAATGCACTGAGATGAACATAAGGAAGGTTCTTTTTTACTTTAGTCATCAATTTGTGCTTTGTTTCCTGCGTTGAAGTGATTGAATGTCTTTGAAGGGATTTGGGTTGGGTGGGGAGGGGGTTTGGATGCAGGAGTCTTGGTTGTGCCTTGTCAACACTGAAAAGCGGCAAATATAGTGTTCTGTTCATTCATTCATTCAAGGAAGGTTTTTCCTTTCCGCCTGTCTGAATATTTCAATTTTGATAATAAGAATCAGTCTTTACTCAACCTTCATTGTGAGAGAATTACTTCTATCTCTTTATTCTTTTTCATCTTCACATATTATTTTATTTTGTTTTTGGATTTGAATCAGTGCTTAACTTTGTTTCCATTCACTTATTGTGTTGTAATTTCAGTGTTTCTTTGTGAATTGTGTCATTTCTTTGCCATCAAATTACACAATACATCATTCTGGAAAAAAAACCAGAAGCACAAATTCAACGTGTCCCCTTTAAAAATGTGTTCTCTGCCACAAACTAGCTGAGTGCTTTTGTTTTTTTCACTTTGTTCTTATCAGTTTTTTTAGTTCCATTCATGCCCAACATTGTGTGCCAAATTAAAAATTAAAAAAGTATATAAAATAAAATATTGGACCCATTGTTTGGGTTTGGTTTGAAATTGTTTCAAAACTTCCAAACAAAAGAGAGGATTATGTGTAGCAATTTCATTCCTTGCAAAAATTCAAAGCAATTTCAAGCAAGATAAAGTTTCTGCTTGTATCAAACTTTCCTCATGATGATGAGCCATAATGACAGTGTTATTGACCTGATAGGATCATTCAGGTGTCATTTGTTTTCAAATGTGCTCATGATGCAACAATAAAAGCTTTTCCTCAATGTACAGTGTTTCTGCAGGGTGAGCTACATGACCAAGAAATCCTGAAAAAAATGTGACTGAATGGTTCCTGAATATTTTAGGCAACTATAAAATAATTTTTGCTCTGTAAAGCATCAATATCTTAATATTATACCAAGTGACCAGCAAGAAGTTTCATGTTTGTCTGAGCACCTCTTGGTTATGAACTAGTGACAAGTTGTGTGCTCTGAACACTTCAGAACTTCCCTTAGTTAAGCCCATACATTTTCAGCATTATGAGGTCCAATTATTCTTATTTTTAATTTGGCTTAGTTAATATTCCCAGAAAACAAATCTTTTTCAGGCTCAGCACCAGACAGAGCCACCAAATTTCCATTTTGATGGAACATCAGGTGTTTTGTTGTTGTATGGCCCATCATGTCAATTTACAGGAAGCAGATAATCTTTTAAATTTCCAGGTTATAATAGCATTTGAATTCATGCAATGATATACACATTCCTTTGCTCTCTCTCTCTCTCTCTCTCTCTCTCTTCAGCACAACTTGAGACATTTTTGCAAATCTTTATCTGCTTTGTCTTCCTTATTATTCTGTTGCCGAACTTCTGTAGAAGTACAGTATTTTCTCAACTGCTGCGTTAAGAAAGCACGACGTATCGTAATGAGGAAATCTTTTTACAGTATACTGACCGTAAATAACCCAAGAACATCCAGTAGCTCAGGCTTTGGAGAATAATTGATGATATTTTCCGAGGCAGCCGATTGCGAGACGACTGCTGCTGAAACACCGAAGGGCCTCTTTCCTTCCCTTTCCTTTGCAGCCGGTGAAGCAAACCCTGCAGAGAAGCACCCAGCAGCAGCAGCAGCAGCACCAGCACCAGCACCGGGTCCCAAGGGGGGAAGTGAACCCGGGCCCCCCGCCCCTTGGCCCACACCGGGTTCCTCAGCTGGCTCGATCCAAACGCGCCTGGCGTGTTTCCCACTCAAGTTCACCGCGTGTCCTGCATTATTGTTCTCCACCGCCTTCCCAATTTTCATCCTTGTGCCCTCCTGCTTTTTTTCTTATTCCTCCATGGTTTTTGCCCCTCTCCTGTATACGATTACCATACTGTACTTCAATCTCTCTCTCTCCCTCTCTCTCTCTCTTTCGCTTGCTCTTTTATGTGGACTTTTATTCAACTCGTTGCTGATGTCGAGTTGAAAATGTAAGTTCTTAGAAAAAAAGGTCATTGATGAATTACAGAGTTTACTCAAAAGCACGAGACGCCATCGATTATGACACGCAGCAACAGCTTTTTTTTCTCTCTTCCAACTTCTGCGTGCGTGTGTACTGTTGAACTTCAACATGAGTTCTAATTCGGTTTTGTAAAAATTATGCAGCTCTTGTTTTTATTTTGTGCGCCTGTGCCTGTGAGCTACTTTTACTGAATGGTGAGAAAATGATGACTTATTTCATCAATTACCATGAACCCTTGTATGATACAAAATGCTGTACGAGGCATACCTTAATTATTTCTTTTAATGCAAAAATGAGATGAAATAAATTCCTGCATCAGAAATCCACATCAGTTTTCAGTATTTTCACTTATCAGTGGGAACAATTTTCGCAACGTGGTAGCTAAAATCAAAAATGTATTGGGCACATATATAAGAGGATAGTTTGATTTTGTGCAATGTGATTCTCTTTTGAGATTTATCTGTAATGTGATTCAAGGGATGTGCGCAAAAGAATTCCAGGAAATTTGCAGAAGTTTGTACATGATGAGTATGATGTGCAATCTGCCTCTTGGTACCAAATTTCGGGAGAAAATGCAGGGGTACTCGAGGAAATATTACAATGATAATAAATCTGGAACAAGTAATTTTCTATAAGGAATGACCGCGAAAAAATGAAGATATTTTGATTGCAGATGCATATGACGAAGGTTCTGTGACTTTCAATTTTTTTATCTACGAAATTCAGATGATTCATTACTTTTTATAATAATTCAACAACCTGCTTAACCTCATGAAACTACGTTATTCTGACTTTAAATTTAAATATTTATTAAGATTCGTTCAAAGAATCTCTAAACCTGATTTTTCCTGATAGACTGTGTTGGCCCAAAACAATGATCCAAATTCACCATCCTATTTATTAAGTACGTTTGGTAGACCACTTTTTTGTTTTGTGAAAAACGCGCATCTTATGCATTCCAATGTATGAAGTGCGTTGAACTCAGACTCACACTTATATTCTAACTGTATTACATATTTCACAATAAATGTGAAATCGGTTCGTCCACTCTCCCGGAATAAATTGCTGAGTTCCGTAGAGTGTACGCTTTGCTGATTTACTGTTCCTCATTTATCGCGGATTTATGACACTGAATTCTCGTTTTTTTTTTACATTCCTTTCATTTAGTCAGTCGACCGTTCCAAAGGATGTTATATACCAAGGCCTACCAAGTGAGTTAAATTATTCTTGGCAGTCCGGTTCTTGCGTTAAATTTAATGCTTTCGTTCAACGTAATCACTGCTCGGGGCTATGGTGTATGGCCCCTTTGTTAATACAACCCTGCGAGGTTATGAATAGCTTAGACAAATTACAGTAGATGCTTGTTTCCTATTTATTTTTCAACATTCATGAAGAGCTCTGGTGCATTTAACCGTGACCCGCGAGTGGACGTTCTAAAATGAGCAGGTAGGTGTCGCTCTAATTTGCGGTTAAACGAAAAATAAAAACAGTACTGTACAATAGTACCTGCTACAGCATTTATAACGCCACCGTTGCGTGACTTGTTTTCGTTATTGCTATATTCTACAGTATTTACTGTACTTTCATATTTTTTTACGACGACGTCGATTACAAAATGTGCCTTGAAATTTCATGATTTTTTTTCTTCTGAAAATGTCAAGAGTACTTGAAAAAACTGATTTTTTCAGAAAAAAATTGATCGCACATTTGATTACTTTATGAGCTCAATCCGATCAAGGGCTTCCTATAAAAATTGAGTTTCGAACACCTGATGTTCTCTTGATTTGAAAACTGAGGTAAGAATTCGCTCGAGTGTTACATGTTTTTTTGAAAATGCATAATTTTTCCAATAAAATGGGTTCTTTCAAATCATTGTGATGCCTCATTTGAAAACTAAACTAAATACAAAGTAAAAAGCATTCAACAGCTAAAACANCTCTCTCTCTCTCTCTCTTCAGCACAACTTGAGACATTTTTGCAAATCTTTATCTGCTTTGTCTTCCTTATTATTCTGTTGCCGAACTTCTGTAGAAGTACAGTATTTTCTCAACTGCTGCGTTAAGAAAGCACGACGTATCGTAATGAGGAAATCTTTTTACAGTATACTGAACGTAAATAACCCAAGAACATCCAGTAGCTCAGGCTTTGGAGAATAATTGATGATATTTTCCGAGGCAGCCGATTGCGAGACGACTGCTGCTGAAACACCGAAGGGCCTCTTTCCTTCCCTTTCCTTTGCAGCCGGTGAAGCAAACCCTGCAGAGAAGCACCCAGCAGCAGCAGCAGCAGCACCAGCACCAGCACCGGGTCCCAAGGGGGGAAGTGAACCCGGGCCCCCCGCCCCTTGGCCCACACCGGGTTCCTCAGCTGGCTCGATCCAAACGCGCCTGGCGTGTTTCCCACTCAAGTTCACCGCGTGTCCTGCATTATTGTTCTCCACCGCCTTCCCAATTTTCATCCTTGTGCCCTCCTGCTTTTTTTCTTATTCCTCCATGGTTTTTGCCCCTCTCCTGTATACGATTACCAGACTGTACTTCAATCTCTCTCTCTCCCTCTCTCTCTCTCTTTCGCTTGCTCTTTTATGTGGACTTTTATTCAACTCGTTGCTGATGTCAAGTTGAAAATGTAAGTTCTTAGAAAAAAAGGTCATTGATGAATTACAGAGTTTACTCAAAAGCACGAGACGCCATCGATTATGACACGCAGCAACAGCTTTTTTTTCCTCTTCCAACTGTTGTGTGCGTGTCTATATACTTTCCAACTTCAACATGAGTTCAAATTCGGTTTTGTAAAAATTAGGCAGCTCTTGTTTTTGATTTTGTGCGCCTGTGAGCTACTTTTTACTGGATGGATGGTGAGAAAATGATGACTTATTTAATCAATTACCATGAACCCTTGTATGATACAAAATGCTGTACGAGGCATACCTTAATTATTTCTTTAAATGCAAAAATGAGATGAAATAAATTCCTGCATCAGATATCCACATCAGTTTTCAGTATTTTCACTTATCAGTGTGAACAATTTTCGCAACGTGGTAGCTAAAATCAAAAATGTATTGGGCACATATATAAGAGGATAGTTTGATTTTGTGCAATGTGATTCTCTTTTGAGATTTATCTGTTTTGTTATTCAAGGGATGTGCGCAAAAGAATTCCAGGAAATTTGCAGAAGTTTGTACATGAGTATGATGTGCAATCTGCCTCTTGGTACCAAATTTCGGGAGAAAATGCAGGGGTACTCGAGGAAATATTAAAATGATAATGAATCTGGAACAAGTAACTTTCTATAAGGATTGAACGCGAACAAATGGAAATATTTGGATTGCAAATGCATATGACGAAGGTTCTGTGACTTTCAATTTTTTTATCTACGAAATTCAGATGATTTCATTACTTCTTATAATAATTCAACAACCTGCTTAACCTCATGAAACTACGTTATTCTGACTTTAAATGTAAATAGTTATTAAGATTCGTTCAAAGAAACTCTAAACCTGATTTTTTCTTTATAGCCTGGGTCAGCCCAAAACAATTATCCAAATTCACCATCCTATTATTGAATACGTTCGGTCATATATTCAATGGGATTTTTTCAAAACAGTTTTTGTTTGGTGAAAAACGCGCATCTCGTACATTCCAATGGATGAAGTGCGTTGAACTCAGACTCACACTTATATTCTAACTGTATTACATCTTTCACAATAAATGTGAAATCGGTTCGTCCACTCTCCCGGAATAAATTGCTGAGTTCCGTAGAGTGTACGCTTTGCTGATTTACTGTTCCTCATTTATCGCGGATTTATGACACTGAATTCTCTTTTTTTTTACATTCCTTTAATTTAGTCAGTCAACCTTTCTAAAGGATGTTATATACCAAGGCATGCCAAGTGAGTTAAATTATTCTTGGCAGTCCGGTTCTTGCGTTAAATTTAATGCTTTCGTTCAACGTAAGCACTGCTCGGGGCTATGGTGTATGGCCCCTTTGTTATTACAACCCTGCGAGGTTATGAATAGCTTAGACAAATTACAGTAGATGCTTAATGTTTCTTATTTATTTTTCAACAGTTTAGAAGAGCTCTGGTGCATTTAACCGTGACCCGCGAGCGCACGTTCTGAAATGCGCAGGTAGGTGTCGCTCTGAATCGCGGTTGGACGAAAAATAAAAAAAACAGTACAGTAGTGTACAGTAGTACCTACTACAGCATTTATAATGACACCGTTGCGTGACTTGTTTTTGTTATTGCTATATTCTACAGTATTTACTGTACTTTCATATTTTTTTACGACGACGTCGATTACAAAATGTGCCTTGAAATTTCGTGATTTTTTTTTCTTCTGAAAATGTCAGGAGTACAGTACTTGAAAAAATACTAAAAAAGTCTTTTTTTAACTAGCGTGTAAACTAATGAAATACTCGAGTTAGGCTAGTTCCCGAAGGATATTTTTAACTCAAAGCTTGTGGACTACAAGAGAACTAAACTTTTGACTCCATTCTTTTCGCTCGAGTGTTACATGTTTTTTTGAAAATGCATAATTTTTCCAATAAAATGGGTTCTTTCAAATCATTGTGATGCCTCATTTGAAAACTAAACTAAATACAAAGTAAAAAGCATTCAACAGCTAAAACATTACTGTGTACTTTTAAATTCGATTTAATATGCGTCATAAAATCAACTCCGTTTTTTTTAGATCATCTATTCAACATTTCAATCTTCAGTTGGAGTGATATAAAGATTTCAATAATCTGTTTTTTTTAAGGATCAACGAATCGAGAGTTGATGTGCGGACATTTAATTATTGATTTTTGCCTACCCTGTATATATACTGCCGTGATTTTTAATCTTTCCTGCCAAAATGATGAAGCTGTACACGGTTCGTGCATTTCCCTCACATATGCACCGGTAACGTGCGTTTCTACAGGTATCAGCGGAATACTTATTTTTACCGTAATTCTGTTGTCGAGGAAATGATATCTATCAATGCTGGTCTCCGAGAATAAATATACGGTACTTTGCTGCGCTGAATTCATCATAAGTGAGGGATTAAAGTCGGTGCAGCTTCTTTATATCGACCTTTGCACTCCGACACTGGTTTATTTGAGAACTGTGGGCTCTGTGGACAACAATCTTGTCAACAAATTATTTTTTCTGTGTAACGATTTTTCGATCCCTTAGGGTTCTCTCCCTGTCTTATTGGGGTTTTGGTTCTCCACAACGAAATTTTCTCCGCGGCAATTTTTTTTTCCATTGAATTTTGATGTGGATAGATTTTACTTGTACTGTACTGTATTACAGTAATTTCAAAGTTTAGATGCGTTGTAGCAGAAATCTGATGATTAAATTTATTGTATTCTCTTACCAAGGGAACATAAGGAATACATCTTCTTGCTGCATCGTGAGAAAATACAATTTTGCAAGAAGAGAGTGTTTGAAATCATAAGTTCATAAAAATTAACGGAATCAATTTTAGAAGGCTCTGCTGCAGAATTGCAATTGATTTGAACCGTTTTGTAATTCCGTGAATAATATTTTTATTATCCCAGAGATATTTCGTATCCATTTGGAACATAAATGTAGATAGTTTTTTTCACTATTGGATTCAAAAAGTGATGTACAATGATATGCACCTGTGTATATTCTATAATACATGATGGATGCATGAGCAATATTTTACCTTTAAGAAAAGCGATGTCGGAAAAGCATTATTTTACTTTGAATTAAATTTTGTTTGATTTAGGAAATTAAACCGTTATCAATCCCTGAAAAAAAAAGACTACTGTACATTGACTATTTCTGAACACCTCGTTTTCGGAATCAATGAACCCCGTGCTGTGAATGTGTCTTAATCTGAACTTCATTTCTTGTTCAGAGATTTCGCTCATAAAACATGCAAAGATGAGCAATCACGAAAGAATTGGTATGCGAAGGCGAACGATGGAGTCCCACAGTTTCATTGATCAGCAACAAAATAAAATGTCACGAATCACGCGAAATAAAATTTGTGAAACGTGAACTCCACATTTAAAATTGTCATTATTAACAGAAATTAAAAGACTCATAAATTGTATCATATTGATTGATTGAGAATTCGGCGATTTTTTTTTACTTTGGATAGTTTGAAAGCAATTTTTCCAACAGCTCAGCTGCTCAGGTTAATTTCGAAATGCTGCGTGATCTTGCGAATACAATCTTGGAATTCAATGCGAGTGCGACACCTAGATTAAAAATATTGAAGCACATAACTTGTGTTCGAAGAATAATGTCGCTCTGTGACGCCGCAGAGAAACACGTGCACCACTTGCGATTCTTCGTTTTTCATTTGCGAAGCAGCAAGGATTTTTGGTAGATCGTATCAATAACGATTCATGAAAAATAAAAACAGGAAATGATCACCATCAGCAATTCATGTCTTTCTGGATGCATCATTTGCATGCCTCTTCTGAACAGTACACACCTTTATACACACACTTTTTAACCCACGATGTCCATCGATTCCCAGCCGGCCCCGCAGAAACTGAACTAAATGATAAACAATTTAAAATAATATTTTTGAATTAAAAATGATAATTCGGTACTTCTGAACATGAGTCTTTAATTCGTCGGAGACAAAATCAAGCGCATCTTTCACACTTTGTATTTCTTCGCAGGTTTCAAGGCATCATGCGTATATATTCAATTAGGCAATCCCCTTTCTTCATCGCCATGCATTGATATTCAAATGATCCCTATACGATAAGACATTTCAAATGCATTAGTAACGTGTGCAGAAACGTCATCACCATTGTTGGTTTTGGCTTTTTCATCTTTCGGATTGCAGACAAATAATCAAGGGTAGAACGAAAAGAAATACTTTCAATTATAATCCATAACAAAAGGATTTCACAACATGAATGCGGACACACCGAATTTATGCTCCCATAAAGTCTCAATACATGTCCGAGTACTGTACAGTACTTTCAAAAATAAAGCGTTCCGGTTTATATTTAGATTGATTGTACCGAAGTGGCCCAAAATATTAGCATTTGAGAAATTTCCATATTGCATGAGCTTTCTCGCATGATGTATATGTGTGTATGCTGAATACTAATTACGTTCTAGAAAATTGAAACAAAGGGGCTAAAAATTACAAATCGGTTGGTTTCTATGGGGCTTAGAAATTGCATTCTTGACAAATTCTGTCAAATAAAATTGGAATCCCATTTATGCTAGAATTCATGGAGATCTAAATGCTTCTTATTTGGTAAATCATGTACTCATTAAAATCTACTGTAATTTGAATGAGAAAGGTGTTCAGAAAAACCTCGATCCATCTCAGCAGCAGATTCATTCGCAATTATTTGCTGCTGATAATAAGAAGTCATGAAACTCGATCTTCGTTTTTAATATCATGTTGAAAAGAAAAAATTCACTCGAAAAGTTTACCAAACGCATTACGGGATTATCTTTGAATGCACAGTATCTGAAAACGTGAATATCTCATCACGGTATTTAAACTGTTTCTATGCTTGACATTTGCAATTTTTTTAAGCAATCGGAATGACATAAACAGTGATTTTAGGAGAAAAAGAAACAGAAACACTCGTAATAGTCATCGTTTTTTTTTATTACTTGAATTCATTCAAAGTAACCCAGCCGTTCTGAATGTGATCGACCGAATTTTAGTCAGACTTAGATGTAGAATTGGGAAAAACTCAGTGAAACGTAAATTTATCATGTAGCCCAGTGGTGCCCAAGATACGGCCCGCGGGCCAGATCTGTCCCACGGAGGCTTTTCATCTGGCCCGCGGAGCCAGCATGGAAAATCTCCACAAAATATTTTGACCCTCAAAAAGGAAAAATTGCAAGTTTTTCAAGACGTCTTCAGCCTGCAATTTTGATTAGGAATTTTATGAGTCAGGGTCAATTTGAGACAGAGGGCCAATTTGAGCCACAGTGATTTAGTGACAGGGACACTTGGAGACATGGACATTTAGATACAAAGACAATTTGATGCTCTCTCAAAGCAACTTTGCTCAAAATATGTTTCTTTCTTATACACTTATTTTCTGGTTTTCTCCAGATTCTTAGTGAATCTTGGGGAGTTTTCAATTGCACTAAAATTGCAGGTTGTCCTCAGACAACCTGATTATTATTATTTTGCACAAAATATGTTTCTTTCTTATACACTTATTTTCTGGTTTTCTCCAGATTCTTAGTGAATCTTGAGGAGTTTTCAATTGCACTAAAATTGCAGGTTGTCCTCAGACAACCTGATTATTATTATTGTTTGAAACATTTAAATTCACTCATAATTTTCACTTACTTACTGCTTTTGGACTTTGGTTGAATCTTTTTGAAAAGTTTTGCAGATTGAATTCTATGATTCCATTAAGAAAAATCCAGTCATAAATTAATGAAGATGCAAGTTGAACTGTATCAGTAAAAATGAAGCAGAAAAGTTTGTAGATGAAAAAAGTCAGATAGCCAGATAATGAAAATCTTTAAATACTTATTGAACTTGATTAGACTAGAACTTGATTGCTTATAAATTAGAATAGTTTAAAGTTAAACCATCCCAGAAATTCATGAATTATACAATGTACTGGACAACATTTTTTCCTTTTTTCCATTGTTGCCCGCATAATGCTCTTCTCCTTCAATGTGGCCCTTGGCCACTTCTGAGTTGGGCACCACTGATGTAGCCCATGATATAGAGTACCTTTTTTTTAAATTGGAACTAATTCAATTTTTTTCTAAGATTTATTCATTTGCAGCTTGATGATTCACTCAATACTGTATAAGAGGATTTGAGAGAAACATTTTTGCTTCAATTTTTCTTGTCTCGAGAGTGAAAACAGAATTGAGAAATAGGTGTGTTGGACTGGCAAACAGTGGCACCTCTTCAAGTCGAATTTCAAAGGACCAGCCAAAAAAAATAAAAATAGTCAGGAAGGTCTCGTTTCGAGTTAGTGGATCAAGCATTTCTTTTGGAGGAAAGAAAGAAAGAAGTGTAGGAAAATTTTTAATTGTGATATTCTGGACTTTGAATTGTTTCTTAAATATAAGTTGACAGGATGCTGAAGTTGGAAGCAAGGGTTCATTTGCCACATTAGTCATTCACTTCCGCCTCTCAGAACACATCCTTATATTTTTTTGGTTTTCTCTTTCCTGTCAATAATATATAATAGCCTGTCAATAATAGCCAACAGGCCTCCAGGAAATTCCAATTATGCAGGTTTGAATAAGGAGAAAATCTTTGAGTTAGGGAGGTTTATACTGTATAATGGATTTTCGCTTCCGAAGGGGGTTCAGATCAGGCATGGACTTTTGAAAAAAAAAAAAACATTCACAAACGGAAGGTATTTGAGTTCGGGTGGTTCGACTGATCATAGTTCAACTGTATTTCCCATTGAAAAAATATATATAAAAAATAAACTCGACGCTGTTTTATTGTTCGACCGCACATTCTCGTGACTCGAGAACACAATTCCTTCTCGAAGACCTGAAAAGCTTCATCATGCAGCATGTGGCTTGACAAGCACAATAAAGAAAAAAGGGCTGTTTCAGCAGAACAACATTGCAACACCTTATAGCTTATTTTCTCTCTCTCTCTCTCTCACTCTTTGTCTTTTATAGCCGCTTCAGCCGCCCTTGCGTTATTTAACTGATTGTTTCCTATCACCTAACCTGCAACAAAAGAGCTTGTCAAGCAAAAGAGGGCCGACCGAAATCTCCCCCAGGCTAAAAAAAAATTCTAACAACAAAAAAAAAAGATTCCCGCAAGGAGTCATATCAAGAGCCACAGATGCGATTTCTCCTCCTTCTCTTCACGCCCTCGAGCCAAGGTCAGCTTCACTTATTTTTTGAGGTGACCTAGAATCCTCTTAATGGATTCTTTTATAGCCGCTTCAGCCGCCCTTGCGTTATTTAACTGATTGTTTCCTATCACCTAACCTGCAACAAAAGAGCTTGTCAAGCAAAAGAGGGCCGACCGAAATCTCCCCCAGGCTAAAAAAAAATATATATACTGTATATATATATACATTAAAAAAATGAAAAAAAGATTCCCGCAAGGAGTCATATCAAGAGCCACAGATGCGATTTCTCCTCCTTCTCTTCACGCCCTCGAGCCAAGGTCAGCTTCACTTATTTTTTGAGGTGACCTAGAATCCTCTTAATGGATCCAGACAACTTTTTACTCAAGGAGAAAAAAAAAATATTGAAGCGATTTTTAAAGTAGGAATCTCAAATGTCTTTGCCTGCGGCAAAGTGAGCAGCAGTTGGGATGACGCAGGGATGATTACGTGGTTTGTTGACTTTTAATACTCTGCTGGAAGAGCCTTTCAAGGTCGGGTTTCAGTGTGGAAGACCCGTCTCAAATGTACAGTATACAACTGCTGTACTCTGACTGACACACTTTACTGTACATTACTCGTATCGATTACAAAGACGTATTTGACAATATTATGCAATATTGTGGCCGAGTTACTTTTTTCACGCGACCACGAGTTTAGATCTGGTCTTCAAAAATGACGTCTGACCAACGATTATATGCTCTTGACTTCTTGCGGATCTTCATCTGAAAATTTGAATGAAGGTCTTTTATTGGTCCACGAATAACAGCCATTCCATGCGCATGTGAGTTCGACGTTTTTTTTTTTTTTTGAGTGGATTTGTCAAATTCTTAGCTATATAACCAGAGGTTGATTTTTAGAAGCCCTCGCGATGAGGCTGCACAGTAAAAAATCATTGCTGCCATATTCTGCGTGAAATCTTTGCGTGAAAGTTCAGACGCCATCGTTCCAAAGCTATATATGGAGTCAGTCCAGTGATGAGAAGTTCATTTGCAGATATGGCCTCATTCTGAAAGGAATCAAACTGTCTTTTCTGGCTTTTATTTTCCCTCTTTAATTGCTGAAAAGATTCGGGATATACAGACGATGGAATGACTCTTGCAACACTTGCCACAGATTGTGAGGATGAAGAAATCCGTGAAACTTTTGTGGAGTCTCGAGAAATATACAGACGATATTTTGGATGAGGGGGATTTGAACAAAATCCTCGCGAATTTTGGAAAATTTTTCTAACGAATCAGACGAGAATTTTACTACAGCTTTCTGTGGTAATGTCAGTGCTTTTAATTATATTTATTTTCAACTGCCAGTTTTGCAATGAAAGTAGTGTTGGGCTTTTTGGTACTTTCCAACTTCGTACGTGTTGACTCGCTATATTGAACTTTATCTCGAGTTTAATCCAAATTCTTGGTTTTTCATACATTTAGCTGCTCTTGGTTTTTATTTTGGGCGTCTGTTCCAGTTGGTTATTGGATGGTGAGAAAAGTATGCTTCATTCAATCCATTACTATGCCCTCTTACGTAATGTGGGCATTTTTTTTTAGCTGAAAAATTAAATGAAAATCTTTGCAACGGGGAAGCTGAAGTTAGAAATGTATTGTACGCAAATAAAAATAGAATATCATTTCATGTAATGTGATTCTCTTTTTACTTTATCTGTACAGTACTGTAATGTGATCCATTATTTTCCCTCTTTAATTGCTGAAAAGATTCGGGATATACAGACGATGGAATGACTCTTGCAACACTTGCCACAGATTGTGAGGATGAAGAAATCCGTGAAACTTTTGTGGAGTCTCGAGAAATATATAGACGATTTTTTTGGATGAGGGGGATTTGAACAAAATCCTCGCGAATTTTGGAAAATTTTTCTAACGAATCAGACGAGAATTTTACAGCTTTCTTTGGTAATGTCAGTGCTTTTAATTATATTTATTTTCAACTGCCAGTTTTGCAATGAAAGTAGTGTTGGCCTTTTTGGTATTTTCCGACTTCGTGCGTGTTGACTATATTGAACTTTATGTCGAGTTTAATCCGAATTCTTGGTTTTTCATACATTTAGCTGCTCTTGGTTTTTATTTTGGGCGTCTGTTCCAGTTGGTTATTGGATGGTGAGAAAAGTATGCTTCATTCAATCCATTACTATGTCGTCTTACGTAATGTAGGCATTTTTTTTAGCTGAAAAATGTTTACTTTTAGAAACGTTGCCCCTTCGACTTCAATCTTTACATAACATGCGTTTATTTTTATCTTATAGTAAAGTACATTACACTAAGAGAAAAATGAAATAGACATGTCATGACATTACACTAGGTAGGATTATGCACGCAAGAATTTCTTGAAATTCGCAGGAGAAATTTGTACTTGAGTGTGATGTGCAATCGACCTTTTCGTTACAATTTGATAAGTATGCTGTCGATTACGAGACTTTTTTACTTCACCTTCTTATACTAAATAACCTTGCAAGAATATTTTCAGAATTATGTGTTCTTGGGCAAGTTGAATCAAGGCGTGCTCAAGCATGGGTTGATATGCTGGGGGGTTTGAAAATTTGTTTTTTCAATTGAAAGAACAGCCTTATAGTTGGTCACAAAAAGTTCCTTTGAATGGTTCCTTGAATTGATCTCTTGAATGGTTTCTTGAATTGATCTCTTGAATGGTTATCAATATGTCTTCCTCTGGTTTCCATGCATGAATTCTTCACCCTTACCCCATATAAAGAAAGCACTAAGATATTGTAAATTTAAACTTTTAGGCACTGATGGCCTGAGCATTATCCTGCAGTATGAAAATGACATTTGAAAGGAACATTGTTTTGTTTACTGATTCACAAAAAAGAAGGTCTCGAAATTCTTTTGAATTTGAATGAAAATTGTCTTGTTCGAAATTGTCGAGGAGAATTTTCTTGTTTTATGAAACGGAAAAACTGTTGGAATAATTCTGAGATAAATGAACGCATGAAAACTCAAATTGAAAATGTAAAATCTATTGTTAAGGGTGAATGAAGAAGTACAACAGCCAAAACACTGTAAAAATTAAATTGCAACTATAGCAATGTAATTAATCGTATTTTTCCGAAGACTCGTATAGAAAGGAACAGTAGCATTCCTTGAAGATAATTTTCAAGTGCAGTTTGTGGAAAACTGCATTTCTTCAAAGTAGAGGATCATTTAGAATAACGTCCACTCGGAATTTTACTTTATTGATGGAATCTATACTGTCTACATTCTACTCCACTAAAAATATATATTTCGAATTTACACCATATTAGAGAATTCAAACCCGCAATCTTTCATTTTTATAATGATTTCACGACATAAGCGCGAAATTATGTAAATTTTAGCAGGTTAAAAGTTTGAAGGTTGTTTTTTGCACTATACAAATATGGAAGCAATGAATTTGACTAATCTTCAGTTGATTCTCATCTTAGATAACCTGCTAATGCGTTTCTTTTCACATATTCCACTACTATAAAGGTAAATTTCGAACAATAAAATTACTTGAGTCGTCATTTGTTCAGTATCAACGTCGAGCAACCACAATGGAATGAACAAGAACCGTTGGCTTGAATCTGAACATCTTGAGGAAATGTATTCGTTCACAAACTCTTCACAGCACGAAAAAAAATTAGAAAACACTCTTCACATCAATAAGAAAACACGTGATAGATCAATAGAAAATATTTCGAGCAAAAACTTGCAGGAAAAAAAAAACCTATTCCAACGCTGGAAAAATGTTCTCCACTCCACGAAAAAAAAAAAGAAATCACAACCGAAAATTTGAGCAAACGTTCTCGAAACCAAATTTTTCCTGGCTAAATATAGAGAAATGCGAAAAATAAACACCTTCGAAATAAATACAGCACACATGAACAACCGGGTGTGATCCCGATGAATTGAAATCAGTCCATCGAAAAAAAAACATATTTTTTCGTCTCGGTGTAAAAAAAATAATAATAAGAATACTAATAATAATACTTTTCATGTCCTGGAGGGGGGGGGAGTACATAAATATAAAATTTACTGTTGCTGGTATTCTTCTTCTTCAGCTGGGGCAGGTTGGTATTCAGCCGGCGGCGCTGGTTTGTATTGAGCCGGCGCTGGTTTGTATTGAGCTGGCGCTTGTTTGTATTGAGCTGACGCTGGTTTGTTAACTCGTCCTCGCCCAAACATGACTCAGCCCCGACCCCGTCGGAACATACGACGACCACGAACAAACATTTGACCGAACAACAACCTCCGAAGCATAAAGCGGAGAGGCCTCATCGAGTGGAAGTTTTAATGAAGACATATTTCATAGATAGTTCAAATAAAGTATTTCTGAAATCGGAGGGATTTCAGAAACGTGTATGACAAGACATTTCGAAATACTTTAAATGAAATAATGCAGTGGAATCTGTTCAAGTCGAACTCGAAGGGACCAGAGGTGAAATGAGTCAGGGAGGTTTCATTTTGAGTTATGTAGGGAAACACATTTTTGTTGGGTGGCATACAGGCAAGAAAATTTTCAGGAAAGTGTAATTGATGATATTCTATGCCTTACATTGCTTTTTAAATGAGTTGACAATAAGATGCTGAACTTGGAGGAAAGGGTTTATTTACCCTGAGATAGTCTTTCAGTTCATTTCAAAACACATTTACTTAAACTTTTTTTCTTTTCTCTTTCCTGTGTCCATAGAATAACAGCCAAAGGCCTCTTCAACATTTGAGTCATGGAGGTTTGAGGAGAAAATAAGCCTTTGAGTTTGGGAGGTTTTTAGTCGTAACAAGGGTTTCCTTAAGTCTGTCTCTGAATTTTTTAAAACGCTAAGTCTTTTATTTAACTATGTGAAGTACTTAGTAGCGTTAAAAAGTATAAAGTTTTTACTATCATCACAAGTGCATTAAATGTTTGCATGGGATCAAGTATCAAAAAAGGGTTATCTGAATTTAAGAAAATATATATCATTTTCCAAATTTCATATGGCATAACTTTCTGCATTCCAGAAGCTGGAACAGATTTGTCACAGATTTTAAAGTCTTTAGACTCAACTTTGGGCTCTCAATTTTTCTCATGTCTTCAAATGTTGACCCTGATGTATCAGCTTCCCGCACATTAATTTATCTTTCGTTTAAAGATTTATTATACCCAAAGAAAAGCTTGTGCATCACACGGATGAGGTATGTCCGCTGCCACTGGTGGTACTAAATGGTTCAGTTTTCAAGAGAGCCCAAAATGCGACTTGAATCAGACAAAAAATGGTTTTTCTTTTATTCCTTTAGCAAATCTTAGAAATTGAG